>JBAMAW010000859.1:0-22855 GCA_037043295.1 Amiota minor | reverse complement strand
AAAAATAAATAAATAAATAACTCTATTATAAAACCAATTTGGACTTATGGTTCTGAATTGTGTGGTACCGCGAGTGCGAGTAAGATTGAAGTTATACAAAGAGCACAATCCAAGATACTTAGAACAATCACGGGAGCTCCATCAGGACTGAAGACATTCAAAAGGACCTGGAAGTACCACCTGTAAAAGAAGAATGTTCCAAGCGTAAAGCTATTTGTATGGATAAACTAGTTCGACATGTTAATCCTCTAGCCAGAGTCCTTATCCATACAAGGAACTCATCTCGATTTTGATTAATTAGAGACTTGTAGTGCTAAGTGAACTCCTTCCTCTTCATTGTAGGAGGGACACACGTGTCTTAGTTTTTAAGAATTGTAACCTTATTGTTAGTCCTATTTATTTATATAGGAGATTCAATAAATACTATCAATATAAAAAAAAAATTGTTCAGTTATCATGGCAGTAACTTCTGTAACTGCGACACCTACAATTTGTCAAATGACAAACAGTCCGGAATTTTCTCCGACGAATGATTCATCCGTTATGTGGAAGGAGAAGTTAGAGATAGACTTTAGTGAAGTGAACTATGTCAATGACAATGCAAAAAATTCAAAACATACAAGGAACTGTGTGAAGTATTGTCTACACACTACACCAACAATAATTTTCCGTGAACGCTAAAAATTCCATATTGCAGTCAAGGTAAATGCAGAGACGGTGACGGATTGGTATGCTCGTGTGAAGCAACTTGTATTGAACTGTAAGTGTGGTGATCACCTAGAAGTATTTGTACTCAATCAGTTTATTATGAGCCTTCCGAATCAACTATTTGAAAGAATTTGTAAAGAGGATGAGAATTTAACATTATCGAGTGCATTAAGAAAAGTCATGATAATGGAGACGAAATTAGCAACAAAGGAAAGCATCAATTTTGTGGACCGTTCGAGGAGTAACAGAGGGAGACGAGAAGTCAAAAGTTACAGTGGAAAAAACGTTTATGGAAGTAGAAGCATGAAAGGCAGCAGCGGATGCATTGACAGCGACGGCGACGTAGACAGAAGCTGAAAGTCCTGTGTACATTGTGGTTGGAGAAATCACGATTATAGCGATTGTAAATACAAAAATTGCAAATGTCACAGTTGTAGAAAAAATAGATATTTAGCATCGGTTTGTCGTTTGAAACAGAAGACAGTTTTATTAGTAATTCTGAATTCATTTCTAATCAATTTGATTTGTCTGTTTACAGCGTGGCTTCAAAGTCCTCTGGCGGTGTTTATTAGTCACAAGTTACAATTGATGAATATCCAATGTGCATTGCTTGTGACACCGGTGCACCGTGTACATTAGGTCCGGTATCATTTTATGAAAATTTGAAATGAAAAAAACCATTGAAAGAGTGTACCACTCCGTAGCTACAGTGCAGAAAGAATTAAAGTTCTTAATGAGTACGACGCAATAATAAACTATCGAGTTGTACAGAATAAGATAGTTGTTATTGTTACGAAAACTAAGAGTCCACCTTTGCTTGGTAGAACATTTTTGAGATCCTTTAATTTTGAATTGATGCAAGTAAGTAATGTTGAAGAGAATATGACGTATTCAATTTTGATCGATGAAATTAAAAGTGATTTTGCAGATGTTTCTAAATCAGGGCTGGGATTTTACATTGTTAAGAAAGTTAAATTGCAATAAATCAATAATGCGAAACAAATATATTTTAAACCCAGACCACTACCTTGAGCTTGGAAAGGGAATATAGAAAATAAACTGCGCAAATTAATACAAGATGGTGTACTTGAGCCTGTGGACAATTCTGACTGGGCAATACCATTAGTTCCTATTAAGAAACCAAATGGTGATTTAAGGATTTGTGGAGATAAAACAAACAAAGTTACAATTAATCGGTCCTTGGTCCAGAATTGATGAAATTTTTGCAGCTTTAGAAGGGGGTGAACTTATTACCAAACGTGATTTGTGCAGTGTCTATAACCAGTTAGAGTTAGATGGCGCGTCTTAGTTATTATGCACGTGGAGCACTCATATTGGTCTATTAAAAGTGAAACACTTACCCTTAAGTGTAAAGACTGCTGCAGCAATATTTAAAAAAATTATGGAAAACTTATTGAATTCAGAAAAATGTGAATTTTTCAAATTTGCTACTTTGGATTTTCTATTAATAAAAATGGATTAAGAAAGAATAAGTAACTTATTTCGCGTGTTTTATTGGCACCACCACCTAAAGACATTTCTGAACTCATAGGAATGGTCAATTATTATTAAAAATTTATACCCAATTTTGCCCAAAAAAAGGCACCATTGTATGCATTACTTCGTAAAGATGTGAAATTTTTGTGAACACAACCTTGTCAAGTAGTTTATGAATTACTGAAGAAGGAAATCACGTCAAATCAAGTTCTTGTTCATTTCAATCCTGAACTACGTATTGTTTTAAGAACTGATGCTAGCAGTAATGCGGAATCAACTATTTTCTCACATTCATTCAATAATGTACTGACACCAATCGCATTTGTGTCTAGAGCCTTAACCAAAAGTGAAAGTAATTACAGCATTCTTGAAAAGGAAGCTTTTGCAATTGTATATTGCGTTGATAAACTCAAACAATATCTTTTAGGCAATAAATTCATTTTGCATACTTATCACAAGCCATTATTGGGAATATTCGGTGAAACCAAAGGTTTGCCATTGATGGCGTCACCATGTATGCAAAGATCGGTATGGATATTATCTGGTTTTAAATATTCTGTTGAACATGTCAAAGGTGAATTGAATTTGGCGGATGGCTTATCCTGAATGCCACAATATTTTTCATCTAAAAAATAAAAAATATAATTATGTTAACTACATTTAGTCTGAAAATATATTCAAATTAAATTTCAAAGACATAGCGAGAGAAACAAGACGTGATCCCATATTATCTAAAGATAGTGAGTGTATTTTGAAGGGTGACAAATTTTCGTCTTTTGCAGAAAGATCACGTGAATTGTCAATAGAGCATGACTGCATTTTATGGGGACAGAGAGTTGTAGTGCCAACAAGACTTAAAAATTGTATTCTTCGAGGACTTCATTCTTCACATTCTCGGGTGAAACAAAAATGCTTGCTCGTTCTTATGTTTGCCTAGCCCAGAGGAGGGGTTGTTAACTCCTTGGGCACCAACTGACTCTGTTTGGAGTGGAATACATGTAGACTTTGCAGGACCAATTAAGGGTCATTATCCGCTTATTGTTATTGATTGATTGAAGTTTTTAATACTGAAGAATTTACCTCTATGTTTACAATAAACAAGTTATGAGAGTTGTTCTGTCGTTGTGGATTGGTAGATGTATTTATTAGTGAGTGACAATGGGCGTCAGTTCACATCTGATGAATTTACAATTTTCATGCAGAATAATGGAGTGAAGCAATGCACTTAATTGTCCCAGCTGTGCACTTAAAGGCAAGCCATCGGGACATCTGGTGATGTCTCCGGCTTGTCCTGTGTACAGTGCCATTATGGCCAGTGCGAAGGCTAGACAATAAAATGATTAAAATTCTTCAGGTTAACTGTCAGGCGGCGTATGCTGCAATGTGTGAGTTAGGTCGGACTATTTGTGAAAGTGGCAGTGGAATTGTCCTACTTCAGGAACTCAACCAATGGTTGTGTAAGGGGACCTGCAGTAATGCGGGTATTTCCTGAAGTCGGGGCAAATTCTGCTATGGTGGTGAATGATGTCAGTTTTGAATGCACTTTGGTGAACTCGACTGACTGTGGTGTCTGTGTGAGTGTTTGTGGACATTTCGGTTGTGAGTATGTATTTCAGGTATAGTGGGAGTCTGGAGCCGTACATTTCGTACGTGGATGAGGTGCTATTACTGGCGAGTAGCGACCCTATCATCCTTGGTATTGACGCGAATGCAGCATCCCCGTTGTGGTTCAGTAAAATACCTGGACATGCGTCTGAGTATGCGAACTGCATATGCGCTGAGCTGCTTGCCGAATGGGCTGTGTCTCGGAAAGTTAGGATCTTTAACGAATCCAGTTAGTGGTACACCTTTGATGGCCCAGTAGGAAAAGGTGGCATTGATGTTACTTTTGTGAATGAGGCAGCGATGAGGTTGTATGAGTTTGAATGGAAAATTAAGGATGGGTGGAGTGTGAGTGATCATAATCTCATCGAGATTATAATGACATACACTCCAGTTGTGTGTAAAAGTGAGCCCGTGAATGGTTGGCGTGTGCGTAATGCAAATTGGCCACTGCATGGTGTGTACTTGAGAGAAGCAGCAACGGAGGTTCCGTTGACCAACTTCTCTGGAATGAATTTTGATGAGCAGGTTGCGTGTTTCCAAGTTGCCGTAGGGGAATCTTGGAAGAGCGAAGTGGTGGACGAATGAGTTAAGCATGAAGTGGAGGCTGGTTCGTAGACTTCGGAAGAGATTTCAGAGGGCCAGATCTGCTGATACTATGAATGTGGACAAACTTAGATCTGAGTATAGTGGTGTGTGGAAAGAGTATAAGCGTATGCTTATAAGAGTGAAAGAGGATGAGTGGAGAGCTTTTTTTTGGCGCAATAAGCTTTATCCTTGGGATCAGGCTTATAGAATTTGTAGGGGTAAGGGTGGGCAGACAAATGTGTGTGCTCTTCGTGTTTGGCGGCACTCAGGTGACAACATGGAGAGATTGTATGAATGCTTTGTTGTGTGCATTTTTCCCTTGGGCGGATCGTGGGGACACTCTACCTTCGGTGGAGGATCCTTGTGATCCGCTCAAGGCTGGTGAATTGGAGGTGACTTTTTCGATGTTACAGTCGATAAAGTCACCTGGTATGGATGGATTGACCGGAGAGATGTGTAAAAGCATCTTTAAGGCCACTTCTGAGTATATGAATGCGCTATATGGGAAGTGTGTATCGGTTGGCTATTTTCCCAAGGCTTGGAAGTGTGCTAAGGTGATAGTGCTTCTGAAGTCGCCTGGACATCAATCTCTTGCCGGTACTTGGTAAAGTGCTTGAAAGAGTTCTGGTAAAAAAAGCGAGATGTGTGTGTGTGTGAATGTGGGTAGGGTTAGTGTTCCTCCCGGGGTAACCAGTCCCTGAGTTTCATGGAGCTCTACTGGTAGTAACTTGGTTACGCTGCCTGACCAGAGGTATTTTCTAGTACCACGGGCGTCTGGTTTGTAGCGGTCTCAGCCTACTACCCTTCCGCCTAAAGTCCTTGTGACAGTGGGGACATACGCTCGCCTGATCTTTATCACACAATTGCTGCAAAATTGGTGGAAGAGGTTGGAATAGACCTCGCTCCCAACAGTGAGGAAGCTATATCCATGAGGATAGTTTTATACTGTACCATCTGTGGGCTACCAACCTGCATGCTATTCCAGAGAGCTATGTTCAAATTTGGGCCACCAACCCATGAACTTTTTGGAGTTCGAATTTTTTAGTACCTTGGGTACGAAGTCTGACCAGAGGCTATTCTCTGGTACCACGGATGGTCAGGAGCCCACGGCACTTGTTTCCGTACTGGCCAGCGGGTACGGCCCCCTTATGGGAATATCGTGGTGACTGTGGTTTAATACCCACATGCGGGTAGAGTAATAACTCGACGTGGAGTTGCGTTATTCAACCGGGTGCTGTGACTCAGAGAGAAAAAGAAGTTTAAGATGGGCCTCGCTCACTACCAAAAAATGAGTCATATTTACCAAAATAATTTGGTACCTGCGGATATATATCCAAGGGGACGTTGATTGAAGTTCATCAATCCATGTGCTTGGTACCGTGTTGTTAAGTTTTCACAGATAGGTCAGCACGTAAAACTTCATTGTTTGTATATTATTCAAATTTGCTTTGGTATATTTAGGTAGCTTTTTATGTCTAACTTCCTTAAAATTCTTTGAATACCCCTCGGTCCTTGTATTTATATAATTCTTACGGTTAATTTTTCTTTTGTTGATATACCTTTCCTTTTCTTCTATCAATCTATCTCGTATTTTGTCGAAGTCACATTTTCTTTGTTCAATTTCGGATGGTTTTTCCTTCGTTGTAGAATTATATGAGTTATTGTACCATTCTATAGCTTTACTCTTTTGTTCCTGTATAATAAGACTTGAATTTTCAATAGTCAAGGTTCTGATTTTCGGCAAGTGTATTATGTAAACGTTCAATATCTGCATTTCCAGTGCGATTGTTTGGTTTAGTAAGATGTAGTTCTATAATTTCATTTACCAGATACTCTGTTAAGTTTATACTTCTGAATTCGTTATCCGTAATCAGCTTCTTAAAAAAAACCTCTTTGGGATTTATATAGTCGAATCTTTTCTATAATTGTTATATAATATCTATTTTCCATGTAGAATGCGGTTGCGAATTTCGAAAATTTTTCCATGAAAGTTATAAAATTTGCTTTGGAGTTGGTGTATACATCTCCTTACATTCTTTCGGGTTTTCTGTAATATGAAATTTATTTTTAATTGGCTTTCTATCGTATTTTACTCGGTTACAAAAAAAATTAAAAAAATGTTATCGTTCAGTTCACTATATATTCCAATTCTGCCTGATTTGATATACCTTCTAAGAATGTCTGTGACATTTGGTAGATCTTTTTCTTCAATATATATTCTTCTGTTATGTGGATTACTTTAAACTCCTTCTTCTTATTATTCATGAATATAATTTGAGTCCGGAATCTATTTACAATGGTTTCCAAGATAGGAATGTGATCATTAAGATTTTCTGTTTGAAATCTGTGCTCTGCAGGTCTTCGTCAACATTGTTATATATAGAGAAGTGGTCATCTGTTGCATTTTCGGAATCAATAACGTTGATTTCATTATTATTTAATCTACTCAAGAATTTTGCGGCCTTATTGTCTTTTCCTTTTAAATAGTCAATTTTTAGATTATATTCTCCTAATTTTAATAACCATCTCTGTAATTTATGTTTTTGCTCTGAGTTTTAGTATACAATCATTTTAGAGGTTGGTGGTCGCTTAAAACGTTAAATTTCTTTCTGTAAATGTATAGTCTGAAGTAGTTTCTTGCCCATACTATAGCTAGTAATTTTTTCACCGTAGTGGAGTAATTTGTGAAAATTCTTTGATAAACTTTCTATAATACCCGGCAATTCCTAAAAATGATTTGATTTGTTTCGTAGTTTTTGGAAGGTTTCGCCTTGTATGGTTTCAATTTTCTTTCGATTAGGTTTAACTCCTTCGGGTATTAAAATGTCCCTAGAAATTCAGTCTCCTGTGAGATAAATTAACATTTGTCAACTTGGACTTTCAAATTGTATTCAATAAGTTTGTTAAAATTTTTTGGCAATTTGTCAATATGTTCCTGCAAAGAGGTGCTGAATACCAGTATATCATCCATGTAAACAACACAAATTTTATTAATAAATTCTCTCAAAATGCAGTTCATCATTCTTTGAAATGTTGATGGAGCATTTTTTTAATCTAAAAGGCATACGAAAGTAGCCATAATGTCCTTGAAGTGTAGAAAAAGCAGTTTTCCGTTGGTCTTCTTCCTTCATTAAGATCTGATGAAAACCCTTAGCGAGATCTAGGGTAGTGAAATACATTGCCCAGCCCAATTTGTCTAATATACTATCGATATTAGGAATAGGGAACTTGTCGCTAACGGTGATTTCATTCAACCATCTATAGTCGATAACAGTTCGCCATTTCTTTTGCTCTGAATTATCAAGTTTTTTGGGAACAATCCATAATGGGTATAAGGTGAATTACTTTCTTTAATGATGCTTTGTTTGAGCATATCATTTATTTGCCTTGAGATCTCTTGCTCATGAATAGACGGGTATCTGTATATTTTTGAATATACTGGGGCATCCGTTGTCGTTATGATATCATGTATAATTGCTGTAGTAGAAGTTAATTAATCACCTTCTCCTAATGCTTTATTATGAGTTTCTTCAAATGTTGTTTTTCGTCGGTATTCAAATGCTGAAATAATTTTTCAAAATCCTCCGGAACATTCTCGTTTGTTTCCCATTGGTAGATTTCATCTTCCTTAAAAGGAGAGGAATTTATAAATTTTATAATTTTATTATTTATGGTAAACGTATTGTTCTCCATGTCTATTTTGGCCTTAAGAAGTTTTAAAATATTCGCCCAATGATAGCATCGAAATTTTTTCCAACCATCTTTGTTACTTTCCAAGTCATCTATGAGTCTTTATTGAATTCCATAGGAAGGGGTGTTATGACTTCGGAATTAATATCTATTACAGAATTAAAAAATTTGTATTTTACTGGATTACTGAGAGGTTGCCTCTTTAATTGTGGTAGGGCTGTTTGGTTCAATGTAGAGGTTGCTGAACCTGTGTCGATTAAGCACAATATTTTATTTTTTTGAATGGTTAACTCTACTATTGGCGAGATTTCTTGGTTAGATCCAAGTGGAAAAAGTATTTCTTCAACATGATCGATTTCCATCGGCTGTGGTGTATTGTAATTAAATTGCCTGTATTGTCCGCTGCCATTTCTCCTATATTGTCCACTAGTATTATTATGTCTGTATTATCCACTGTCATTGTTTCTATACTGCCCATTATTATTGTTTCTGTTGTTTCCATTATGTTGTTTGTTATTGCTACTTCTATACTGTCCGCTGTTGTTGTTTCTATATTGTCCGCTGTTGTTATTCTTATATAGTCCACTATGCTGTTCGTTATTATTGTATGAATGCTTGTCTTCAGATGAGTAATTGTGGTTTCCGTTGTTCTGTTTTGATGTACAGCTAATGTCTTCCCTTCTACCTTTATTAAACTTTTGATCGGAATAGTTTCCAAATTGTTTTATTAATCCTTCTGATATTAATAAGTTATATGCATCTCTAAAGCTACAATATTAACATTTTTATTAATTCTGCTGGTTTGTTGGTATCATATGCATATTTCTCGTTAAGTTTAGATAATATATTGCGCAAGTAATTAATAAATTACTTACTTTTCCCCTACCAACTGCGAACGCTTTTTGGTACAGCTGATGATAGATTTTTCTAACCCCATAGTTGTTTATTAGTGTCATTTTGATATCCTCCCAGGATGGATTTGATCCCAATGTTCTCATGGTATGGAGCGCACCGACCTGTTTTTTGTTGAAAATAATGCGGTTCAATTTACAGTTTCGTGCCTGTGGTGGCTGGGCTAACAACGTTAACAACGTGTCAACTTCCCTTAGAAATGAAGATCGAGCGATCCCCTCTAAATTCGTGCGTCCTTGATAATATCGTTCATCGTGAATGTCACCATGTTTGGTTCTTTATTTTAATTTGTATATATTTATATATTTTTTTTTATATTCCTAACTTAATTATTGAAATGGTTTTTTCTGGATATATATATATATATCTATGTATACATACTTTTTTTTTATTTATTTATTTAATTCATAAAAATTATTATTAACATTTATCTTTCCTTGCTTGGTTGATTCGTTGTTTTATCTTAAGCTTCTTTTCCTCGTTTGGTTCGAAATAATAGTTCCTGTCTAATATAGCGATCTCTTTTCGATTCTGGAACTTTTTTCTTCCACTTTTTTTTGTTTTTTTTCTTAATAGTTTCTTGTTTTTGTTCTTGAAGGTATTCTTGTTGCTTCTGTTGCCTTTCTCGATACTGCTCATATGTGATTGGTTTAGGTTTAGGATTCGGCGGGAATTTCCATTCTCTTAAAAGGTCCCCCACTTCTTGAAGATCTTGTCGATTTCCTCCTTTGTCCTCATAGAATTCCGTTATAGTCCGTGAAGGCAAAATTAGATTCTTTTTGTAAAGAACCAGTTTAAGAATTTTAGTTTCTTTATATCGGGTTAGGTAGCCCTATGGATTCAGACTCCTACACTGGGTTTTCCTTTAGAAAACCGTAAATGGTTTAGGCGACTTTATAAGGTTGCCAAAGATAGTTGTATCGTTTTTATGCTGCGTTTTTCTTTAGAAAACCGCAAATGGCTAAGGCGACTTTTTAAGGTTGCCATAGGTAGTTATATCGTTTTTATACTGCGTTTTTCTTTAGAAAACCGCAAATGGTTAGGCGACTTTTTAAGGTTGCCAAAGATAGTTTTATCGATTTTATACTGCATTTTTCTTTAGAAAACAGCAAATGGTTTAGGCCACTTTTTAAGGCTGCCAAAGATAGTTGCAGGCTATGTAGGTTGTTAGGTCCCTTTTCAAAAGGATCTTCCGTCGACTGCGCAAGTCAAAAGCAACTCAAAACAAAAAAAAAATTGTTTTATATTCTTTATTAATAAGTATAAGCTTAAGACTAATTTACAATTGATTCAAGTAACTTATTTATTCTATGCTGACTAAAGAATAAGAAGTTAGTGCCAGTTACAAAATAATAATGCAAAATAGTTCCTTGACATATGTGAATTAAATGAGTTAAAAAAAATTGTTTTATATTCTTTATTAATAAGTATAAGCTTAAGACTAATTTACAATTGATTCAAGTAACTTATTTATTCTATGCTGACTAAAGAATAAGAAGTTAGTGCCAGTTACAAAATAATAATGCAAAATAGTTCCTTGACATATGTGAATTAAATGAGTTACATTCATAGTTTGTTGACTTAAGTGATTTGCAATCATAATTTTGTTAATATATCTGGAATGTGAGTAGTACAAATGACCTAAGTATAAATAATATGAAATGATGAGGTTGCTATTTTACTAATATTGAAATATTGGGATAGGTGAAAGTTGTAACGTAAATCGCGTGGGACGCTTTGGACGCTTTTGACACTACAGTCGCGAGTCACATCTAAACGTCCTTTTAGGCGGTCATTTTCTGCGACTAGTGTCATCAAAAGTACTTCGTACTGGTTGGTGTACACCAGTATAGATTGGGTCACAGAGGATGACACACCATTGAATTCATCCAACAAACACCCAGTGACGTCAGCAGTAATGCTCTTCATCCTCTCATCACGTTATCACCGACGAAACCTCATCAGATGAGGACATGACGTCACCCTTCTTAGGCGGCATTAAACACGCACGTGCAAGCGAGAAATATATCAAAATTTAAAATTTAATAAGCACAAAATTTATTATCACTACTGTTAATGTTAACGGTTATTAGTTATAAAAAACACAATAGATAATTGCGTTTACCGTTACGATATTTAAAAATAAGCCGTGGACACGTCTGATCGCAACGAAATCTGACAGCGTACTGGATCATAAGGTATGTTTAGTTGTGCATAATTGAGTTTATGTTTTAAAAATTTTAGTTGGTTTGCAATAATTAATACATATTTGTTTTCTCTGTGGCGCCATTGCATTTTTTGTTATTGTTGGTTTTCTTCCGTGCTTTTTCAGTGTGCGTAACATTTCAAAGCTTTTGGTTTGCTTTGCGTTGTTGTTGCGATAAAATCTGAGTAACCTAAGATTCTTATTTGTTGTTTTTGTATACGGTTTCATACAGTATATACTGCAACTGCTTGACAGGGTGTCTCATAAATTTTTTTATACGGCGTGTGTTTGGTTTTTCTATTTTCTTTTTGTTTTTTTGCTCATTACCTATTTTAATTTCTTTTGTTGTTTTATTTAATATATGGCTTGAAAATAATTTGTTGCAATATTTCGTTCAAAAATTCAAATACATATCAAATTGATTCTCAACGGGCCGTGCATTGTTGGTTGTGTAATAATATTTGCCATATAAAATGTGCGGGACTGACGGATCGTGTCCATGACAGGTTTGCTAGCAGATCTAAAAGTGTCTGTGGCAGATTGATATATGGTGGTGCCTGACCTGTTCCAAAAATCAGGTACAATTTTCGTCGATGAATCGTATTATACGTGACAAATTTATCAAGCTGAATAGGTCAGTAAAACAACTTGCCTTAGATTTTGATTCGGTTGTGGATTTACTTAGTAAGAATCAGTTTGATTAACCTCCTCCCCTTCTTTTATTGTCACCTTCTTCATTGATTAACCCTACTCAATTACCCATTACAATTAATACTACCTCAATTTCTATGCCCCACTGTTTACCCTTATCCACGTCCGATATTCCTACATCTCATGCCATAATTTCCAATATTCCAATATAGGGTCATATCAAGGGACCCTTCTACCTGTGGAACTATATACCTCAAATTTCTCCTACATCATCCAATACCGTGAAGGATAATGCTGATATAGCATCTACTTCCAAACGGTCAAGACCTGCTTCACATTCCTCGTTGATCACTGTGGTGGACTTGTTCAATTTCACTTTCGAACACAATCTCAAAAAACTAGTTTTGCTTCTGATAATCCTTTTATTCAATATCAAACTGTTAGAGGTCTCCTTACTAAACTTAATATAGGGATAGTTTCTTGTTTGAAGCTGATGTTATAGCATTATCTGAGACTTGGCTTAACTCTTGTATTCTTAGCAATGAAATTTTTTGCTCAAACTTTGTTAGAATTAGGGCAGATCGCCCTATTCACCATGGTGGCGGTGTCCTCATCGCTTTTGCATCTCGCCTGCGATCTGAACTTTTTAATTTGAACTGTTCACCTAATATTTAGTTTATTTGTGTGAAATTATTGTTGCCTCATGAATCTGTTTTCATATCATGTTCTTATATTCCGCCTAATTCCAATTTGGAAATTTATTTCAGTCATGCCAATGCTATTAACTCAGTTAATAACATACTTCGAGACCGTGATTCTCTTATCGTGCTAGGTGATGTTAACCTCCCACGCATTTCGTGGTACTTTTTCGATAACTCGAATTATCTAGTTCCTTCAGCGCATCATGATTTCTTGGACCCCCCTATTTGACCACTCTTTACTTCAAAAGAACTCTATTGTCAATCATTCGAATAGATTACTTGATCTTGTTTTCAGTAATGATTCTGTTGGTACTTCTGTTTCAGGATCCCAACCATTAAGCCCTCCCGAGGATACTTATCACCCAACATTGGAAATATCCCTTTCTTTAACTAGTCCTTTTTCTGCCTCGACATCTACGAGGACCAATCAACAAATGCTTAGCCTCACCGCCCGATGACGCTGCTATTACAAAATAGTATTACCATCGTGTAGTATATTCTTTTAGTAGCGTCAGTCAACTCCTTTCATTAGTTTTGTTTTGATAGCTTTTGGAAACGAGCGTGTCGGTCAGTTTTACAAAAATGGAAAAGGAGCAATGTCATTCCGTGATTCGTCTCTGGTGTGATTGGCGCTGCTTAAGCGCAATCTGGCAGAGTTCTTTGTCGTTTCGTGATCGTCGGCGAAATTTGGATTCACTGGTACACAGTTCGTGGTCGTAATTCGGTTGACGTCGAATTCCGTGAAGGTCGTCCATAATCGGTTGTTGTGCCACAAAACATCGGTGCAGTACATGAACTGATAATGCAAGATCGTCATGTGATATATCGTTTGATAGAGGATATATGCGCATGAACAAGAAACAAAACAGCAATCGACCGTGTGGGTATTCCAAGGCGAGCCAAATGCAACAAAAGTTGTTCGCGTTTGAAACAATGCGAGGAAAATGGTCGCCTGTTTCTTCGGCCGAATGGGTCATGTGGCCACTTTTCCGCTTGAGCAACGTAGGACGGTCAATTTTGAGTGGTATACGACCATTTGTTTGGCGGGAGTCTTCAGAGAAATTCGCAAAACCAATCCCCAAAGACGAATCATTCTCCATCATGACAATGCGAGCTCTCACACATCTCGTCAAACATGTGAATTTTTGAGCAGTGAAAACATTGAATTGATGAATCATCTTAATTTTCTTTCTTTAAACAGCCTTTGTTACAAAAACTACCTCGCTCGTTGTAGGCTGCAATTTTCGCGTGATCCTAAGCAGTTTTATAACTTTGTGAATTCAAAACGCAAGTCTTCTTTATTTCCCTCGTCGATGTATCTAGTTAACGAACAAGCCTGTAGAGATTGGGTATTGCAGACCTGTTCACAAAATTTTTTTAATCCACTTATTCCTCTAAATAATGTATTTATAATCGTTATCAATATCCCATTTCCCAAAGTAACCACATTGTTTTTGCTGTAATTGGTGAGGAGTGTCTTCCTACCAATTTAAAATCTTTGAAACCTACTTACTCACCCGGTCCTGACAATATACCTAGTTTTGTACTTAAGTGCTGTGCAGAATCTTTATGTAAGCCTCAGGAGCGGCATTCAATTTATCTTTTCAGAGTGTATTTTTTCCTTCTATTTGGAAAGAATCCTTTATAGTTCCCCTACATACAAAACGTACCAAAGCTGACATATCTTATTACAGAGGTATTGCAAAACTTTCGGCAATTCCAAAGTTGTTTGAAAAAATGATTACCAACACTGTTAATCTATTATTTCTCCGTGTCAACACGGTTTTATGAAAATGCGTACTACTAATTTGCTTGAGTTTACATCTTTAGTAAATCTTGGTTTAAGCGAAAAATTTTAAACTGATGTCATTTAAACAGATTTCAACTAAGCATTTGACTCGGTAAATCGTGATCTGCTTTTACATATGCTGGACCTATTAGTTTTCCCGCAACATCTGCTTTATTGGATTTCTTCTTAGTTAAAATATAGAATTCAACACGTGTTATATAATTCCACTATTTCTAGTCCGCTTGTTGTCACTTCTGGTGTTCCTGAGGGAAGCGCGTGTTTCTACTTTCAGTGACCTTGGAGTGATTTTGAGCCTAAATTGGGTTTCAACCATCATATTTTTCCAACTATTAATAAAGGGAAGAGCAAACAAAAGTAATTGCATTAAAACCGATTTAATTCGATCTTGATGGCTTTTATATTGCGGTCATCAAATGTAAAAGCAATACCCGAGTGGTGGGCGCACGAGGGAAATATAACGAGTCTTTGTTATTGGGTCATTGAATTCTTTAGACCAACGTTCAATGAAACCAACAACACCCTTCGCCTTATTAACAACGGTGCTGATATGTTGATTAAAACAAAACTTGGGGTCGAGAAAATCCCAAAGCCATTAAAAGAGAAGACATGTCCAAGTTGCACATATCGTAGCTAAATTCAATATTATAGTTAAGACATTAAAAATTATTTTTCAAAAATGTATTGTCAGTCAAAAAAAAAAGTATTGGGAGTACAAATTAATTTGGTCCGTTTTTTGTGTTTTTTTTTTTTTTATTGAAAAAAAGTAAAAAATACATCATTGTCCACCAGAAGCGACAACTTTTGCTCATCTCTCTGGTAATTTCGAATACCATCTCTAAAAAATGAGTCCCTCTGGCCTCGATCCAATCATTGAGCCATTTTTCGATTTCTTCAAAAGACCCGAACCGGTGACCCCCAAACCGTTTTGCATCCGTCGAAAAAGACAGTAGTTGGAAGGAGCCAGGTCTGGAGAATACGGCGGGTGGGATAAGACTACCCATTTCAGCATTTCCAGGTAATTTTTGATCTTTACAGCTACGTGGGGCCAAGCGTTTTCATGTTGCAAAATCACTTTGTCAACGTTTTGGCCGTTTCTGGCCGTTTTTCACACAATGCACGGCTCAATCGCATTAGTTGTAGTCGATAACGTTCTGCATTAATGGTTTCGTTTGGTTTTAGTTGTTCATAATATACCACACCCGTCTGGTCCCACCATATGCAGAGCATGACCTTAAAACCGTGGATGTCTTGCTTTGGCGTCGATGTAGACGATGATGGAACGGGTTCACCAGGCTTGGCATAGTATTTTTTCTTCTTGGGGTTATCGTAGTTTATCCATTTTTCATCTCCAGTCACAACCGTTTTAACCGAATGGAAATTGCTTGCTGAGTCACTCCTAATGATTCTGCGAGTTCAGTTTGCGTTTGGCACGATTGATCCAGGTAAACCTCCAATTCCTCATCTTCAAACTTTTTCGGTTGGCCAGGACGCTCTTTGTCTTCAACACTAAAATCACCACTTTTGAAGCGTCGAAACCACTCTCTGCATGACTTATCGGTCGGAGCAGATTCACCATAAACTTCCCCAAGCATTCGATGGGCTTCAGCTGTACTTTTCTTCTCATTAAAAAAGGAAATCAAAACTTCCCGCAAATGCTGTTTATTTAACACAAACACATTTTCGAAGAGGCAAAAAACAGTGTTGTTTTCAGGAACAGACGCTGATGCACAATAATTATTGGTGACAGATGTCAAGCATTTCCAATGGAATTCCAAAATCGGCCACAACTTGCAGGTGGAGCCATCTTTTGAAAACGGACAGAACTAATTTATATATATTAAAATAAATTTACAAATATGAAGGCACGATTTATTAATGAATATAATCTCCTATAGCTTTGATAACTTGTGGCAATCCTGACCACAGCCTATCGGCACGGATTGGCAACAAACAAACGGTAGGTTGGCAACATGCAAAGTGACGCAACTTAAAATTATTTAAGTAATAAAAACGATTGTTAAAATATTGTAATATACATACGTATATACTGATAATAAATAAATAAACTAAATATTGGCAGTAGCCAAAGTGGCGACCCCAACGTGATCTATTCAACTATATATGTAGCGCTATTTTCTACGTACTTCAATGGCTGAAAACCCTGCTAACGAGACCGACGAATATTGCGGCGCCGTCAACATAGCGACAGCAGAAAACGAACTTTGCGAGGAGATCAAAGAGGTAAAGGCGCAGTTGCAGCAACTTCAATTGACTGCCACACAACCGGCCCCTGCAAGTTCCCAACATTGCCCACAAATGAACATCCCAAAGTTCAACAAGTCTGATGCGCATCTTTGGTTTGCACAATTGGACCGTTTATTTTTTTTTTCATTTTCACAACGCCATGGCGGATGATCGTAAGTTCGACATGGTGGCGATGTACTTGGATGAGGATGTCATTCTGACAGTCGAAGACCTCATCATGAAGCCACCTTTGATTAACAAATATGACACTCTGAAGCTGCGGCTACTCGAGGCATTTGCAGAGTCGGAGGACTCGAGAGTTAAACGGCTTATGCAGAGCCGCGACATAACAGGAAAGAAGTCATCAGAGATTTTGTCACACATTCGACGCTTAGCACCTGTCAATGGATGTGAAGCTATAGTACGCAGCCTCTTTTTCGCAGAGTTACCGATGTCAATACGGCCGGTCATTTCCGTTTGGCAGGAAAATGATCTCAGCAAGTTGGCAAAGATTGCAAATAAGATGCTTGAAAATAGTGCCGCGGAGTCAACATACGTAATGTCTACGCAGACAAAAGCTACGACACCGATGCGGCTAGCAGCAACCTATCTAGCTTGGCAGACATTGCTGCCACTTTACACACTCTTTCACAAAAAGTCGACATGCTTCAAGACAATCTGCGCAAGACAACTCAATCTAAAACTATACGCACACAGTAAGTCCAAGGAGCATCGAGGGAAATGGTGACAAATCGTTATGCTATTATCATAACAAATTTGGTGACCGTGCACCCAAGTGCCAGCTAAATTGCCCAGCAACAGTTCCTTTCACCCAGAAGATAATCACGACTACCGACTACATATCCAAGATCAGAAAACTCATCAAATCTTTCTCGTCGATTCGGGGTCGGTGGTCTCAGTGGTACATAGCACCACAATACCGCGCAAACTCACAAAAGGCAGACTGCAATTGTATGTCACGAATTAAACACTAATACAAACCAATGGCAAGTGTGACCTAGAACTCGATATAGGTCTGGTTCAAATGGTCATTCATTGTTTCCGATGTACAAGCCGCGATAACTGGCGCTTATTTCCTGGCTCAGTTCCATTTGCTCATCGACATCAAACGACAACGGCTAACCATGTCAAAAAGCAGCGGCCCAATAAAATCGCAAGATATTGTCAGCTTGACTAACACGTCAGAGCAGTATACCTCTAGCGAAATAAATGAGGGTTCCGTAGACACGACCACAGTGGAAAAGCCACAAACGTATACAGTTCGTCACCATATTATAACATCCGGCGCTCCAGTAGCAGATCGCCCAAGGAGACTGATGGGTGAAAAACTTGCAGCAGCAAAATCACATATCAATCAACTAATCGACAATAAAATTTCCCGCTACTCTAAAAGTCCTTGGGCCATGTGGCGACTATCGCAAGCTCAATGCGATAACAGTACTTGATCGATGCCCGGTGCCGCACATCCACGACTTTGCTGACCGTCTACATGGCAAACGAATCTTCACAACTCTAGATCTAGAACGAGCATACTACCAAATACCGCTGGCCCCAGAGGACGTCGGAAAACAGCAGTATGCACACCATTTGGTTTAATTGAATTCTTAAAAATGCCATTCGGACTTAAAAATGCCACGCAAACATTCCAGCGTTTCATGGATCAGCTTTTTCGAGGACTCGACTATGTGTTCTGCTACATCGACGATATCCTTATTATATCAAACTCAGCTGCAGAGCATAAACAACATGTTAAGGATGTACTTGACAGATTGAAAACACATGGACACAGCATCAACAAAAGTAAGTGTAAATTTGAGATGTCTGAATTAACATTCTTGGGTTTCACAGTTAACATCAATGGCATTAAGCCGCCTGAACATCGGGTAAAAGCGATTACAGAGTACGCCCAACAACAGACAATTTCGGAGTTAGGTCGTTTTCTAGGAGTATTAAACTACTACCGCCGTTGCATACCTCACGCTACAGAACTACAAGCACCGCTCAATGACTTAACGCGTAACATGAAGAAAAATGACAAGCGACCTGTAGAATGGACACCTAGCACTTCTCAAGCATTCATATGATGCAAAAACAGCATAGCGCGTGCTGCCACACTTGGTCATCCCAGGCCACACACAGACCTAAGTCTAACCTGTGATGCTTCCGATACTGCCATCGGTGCAGCTCTAGAACAAAATAACATGGGGTCATGGGAACCTCTTGGGTTTTTTTTCTAAAAAACTTAGTGCAACTGAAAGCAGGTACAGCACATACGACAGGGAACTAGCGATTTTTGAAGCAATTAAGTATTTCAAGCTGATATACGCCTTTGCTCAAAAACCCGAAAAAGCGTCAAAACGACAATTACGCCAATTAGAGTTTATATCTCAATACTCCACGACAATAATACATGTGAGCGGTAGCGACAAAGTAGTAGCCGATGCACTCTCCAGGGTTAATGCCATTACGATGCCAACCATTATGGACACAAAAAGTATTGAGGCGGCCCACATAAATGGACAGCGAACTACAAGATATTCTTAGCGGAACCACGTCTCTACATCTACAACTACAATAATTAAAGTTGACAATCAAACACTCCTGTACTGCGACTGTACGCTTTGCGTTTCCACGTATTTTCAAGTGTGCACGGACTGTCCCATCCGGGCGGCCGAGCTACGCTCAAGCAAATCTCACGAAGGCAGAGACGATTTGTGAGGCATTGTGGACACGATAAATTTCCCATTTCGGCTGCCCATTAACCATCACCGCGGATCGGGGATCCCAATTTGAGTCTGCACTTTTCAAGTCACTTACGAATTTGTTGGGCACCGAGCACATCCACACAACACCATATCACCCTCAGTCAAACGGTATGGTCGAGCGTTGGCACAGATCGATGAAAGCTGTGTAAATGTGTCACCCAGACACATCATGGATCAAACTACAATACTTCCAACGGTGCTTGATCTTCGCTTCTGTTATAAAGAAGGCCTCAGGGCATCGGCAGCGGAAAAACTATACGGATGTTCGCTTCGGCTTCCAAACGAATACATCTATGACCTTGACGCACCCTCGAACCCATGTGATTTTGTCAGTCAATTTCGAAAAAGCATGCAAGCGGTAAAGCCGACTCCAACGTCGCATCACATCAAGCCAAAACTTTTTATGCTAAAAGACATCCATGATTGCCCACATGTATTCGTGCGGAACGACGCTGTCAAACAACCATTGGAACCACCTTATGCGGGACCATACCAGGTTATATCCAAGCCAACAGATCGAATCTTCGTGGTTCGTATCAAGGGCAAAGAAATAGCTTTGCCAATCGAGAGACTCAAACCAGCAATAATGGCAAATGACGAGGCTGC
Organism: Amiota minor; assembly: GCA_037043295.1. Taxonomy (NCBI): domain Eukaryota; kingdom Metazoa; phylum Arthropoda; class Insecta; order Diptera; family Drosophilidae; genus Amiota; species Amiota minor. Next base: position 2,854 of record JBAMAW010000859.1, on the reverse strand, counting down.
CCCTGTCAACCTGTCGACAATTAGACACCGCAGGTCGAAGCCCCATTACGAACGCACCTGAAGAAACGGCAACACACTCACCAAGATCCATAACTTGTCTAGAGGGGTGTACTGTGGCAATCCTGAGCACAGACTATCGGCAAGGGTTGGCAACAAGCAAACGATAGGTTGGCAACAAACAAAGGTTTGATTGGCAAGGGAAAAGGGACGCAACTTAAAATTACTTGAGTAATAAAAACGATTGTTAAAACATTGTAATAAACTTACGTATATACTGATAATAAATAGTGTAGCGTAAATAAAATACATATTGGCAATAGCCAAAAACTTTCTGCCATCAGCCTGGTACTGATTTCACTAAATTTTGGAGGATTTGCGGACAAATGCCCTTCCAATGGCTTTCGACCTCAGCGATTTTTTCCTCGCGCGTTCTTGTTAAACATGGACTTCTTTTACTTTTTATATAAGCCCACATATTCTCAATAATATTTAAATCGGGGCTTTGAGGTGGCCAATCCAATATATTTAGTCCAACATCCCTTAGAAATTTGGTTATCATCTTGGCTTTGTGACACGAAGCATTGTCTTGTTGCAAAATAAATGACTGTCCAATCAATTTATCCCCCGATGTAAACGCGTGATTATTTAAAATATGTAAGTATTGACCCTGATTCATTGATCCGTCGATTAGTACCAAATCTCCGATGCCATTGAAGCAAACACAACCCCAAAACATTAAACTCGCACCACTCCTTCACACACAGGTGCCACTTTTTTCTCATTTTCTTAGGCATTCTGCTGAAAATTTTCTTGTTTGACGCATGGTACTGAAAGGAGCTTTCATCAGTCCACAATACTTACTCCCAAAATGATGAAGGCTTGTGTACATATTTTATGGCAAATTCCAGACGTTTCAGCTTATTTTTTCGTGAAATTTGAGGTATTGAGGTATGGCTGTATAGGTAGCAAAACCTGCCTCTTTTAAACGATTTCTCACAGTTCTTTCACAAATTTCAATATTATACTACTTATTCATTTTAATTGCAGCAGGTTTTGGAGTTTTTAGCAGATTGTCTTTAAATTTTTCCACAATTAAACGGTCTTCTCTTTTGGTCGTCTTGCATGGTCTTCCTGAACGTGGCAAGTTACCTGCAGATTTGATTTATTTTTTTTTCTTATTAATTTGATAATAAACTGTTTGATGAGGCGCTTTGTGTAGTTTGCTTGAGTATTCAACAGAACTTCCAGCATCATATTTGATCACCATCTCATTTCTTATAACTTGACTTTTTTCTGACGTTTTCCCCATAGTTAGCAATTCAAAGTTAATGAATGTAGTTCAAATTCATAATAATTTATTAAAACAAAGACTATAATGCACTGAAGTCAGCTTTCATGGCACCTGAAACGAAAGAAATTAAAAAAAAAATGCAATGACAAAATACTTTTTTCCAGTCAGTTTTAGCTCAGTTCTAATATTGCACGTCGTAGAATATGAATGGATAAAGTAATAAACAAACTAATTTGCGCATTTATTATCACCTATTTTGATTTGATAATCATCAGAGGACCATTACTTCTCAGAACTTATGGAAACAAGCAATCAAACGTTGCACATAGTTTGGTCAAAATACTTTTTCCGACCATTGTACATATATCGCACAAAACCACAAAACAATAACAATAACCATCTTTTCACTTAAGGTAGCCATCAGAGTTCGCAAATAAATGGCAACATTTTCATTCGATTGTCAAGGTTTTTAAGAAACCATAATGTAAATGGATTGAAAATACTTTGTAAAATATTTTTCGTTTATAGGTTTATAACGTAAAACGTTTTTAAAATGGGTAGACATGCCACAATATGCTGCTCTTTCAGAATTTTTAGAAAATTGTCGCCTTTGTTTTTAATATATCTCGTGACTCAAAAGTCGTAGCGCCAAGTAATTTGTATATTCTGATAAGAGATTTTGTCATGGTGCGCTTATGTCAACAAGGGGGAGGGGCGTTCAAAGAGGTGACTAAAATGGAAAATTCACTTTTCTTTTGTAACCGTATTGCTTGAGAAGGGATTGCCCTATTTGACTGACTTTTTGTTGTGTTCCTTATAGGCTAATAAGAAAAATGTGAAAGAAAAGTTTTGGAAAATCCACCTTAAAAGTGTGAAATTTCGATTATTTGTATTAAAATCCGAATAAATACAAGAAAATTCCTTCTTTCTAAGCTTGTTGCTTGAGAAGAGTCTGCCCTCTTTGGCAGATTTTTCTTTTGTTATGTTTGTTTGTCAATTAGAAGAATGTGAAAGATAATTTTTGGAAAATCCACCGGGAAAATGGGAAATTTCGACTTTTTGTACAATATTATTATTATTTAGAAAAAATTGAAAAATTGGATATGTACGAACAGTGTCATAAAATGTAAGATGTGCAAGTGTAGAAGAGGATGAATGAAAGAAGGAAATTGTCAAAGCAGACATAAGTTAAGCTGTATATGTGAGTATGTGTCTGGTCAAGAATCTTGTGCCTGTGAAGAATTGCATGCGGTGGGTTGGAGCCTGTTTGGAAAAGATAAGAATGAATTAGTCAAAGCAGACATAAGTTAGATTTATGTGTGAGTATGTGTATGGGCATTTTCAAAGATCGCTGTGTTTACAAATAATTTTTATAATTTTTCTTTTATTTTTATGTGTTATATCTTCTATATCTCTTTTTCTCATCTCTTTGTTAACCGATTTTCATATTTTTTTTTTTGTTGTTTTTTTTTTTTTGTTTGGTAGCTACTAACGAGTTGTTGTATTGATATGGATAAAAAAAATATGAAAAAAGTGTTTCGGTCATCTATATATATAAAAGAA
>JBAMAW010000858.1:0-135018 GCA_037043295.1 Amiota minor | reverse complement strand
CTGCACAAAGTATAGTACAGTTTGGGGACACAGAGAAGGTTTGGGGTATGTATTGGGAACCAAGTACCGATACATTTAAATACATTTTCAGATTCGCACGCCTGCGTCAAGATATATTAGCTGAGAATACCATACCATCAAAAAGAGAAGTCCTACAGGTCCTAATGTCAATCTTTGACTCCTTTGGACTACTCTCGTGTTATGTCATCGCCCAAAAATCTTACTTCAGTGCGTATGGAGAGCAGATATTGGACAGGGCGAAGAGCTACCGAAATCACTCAACGGAGACTGACAACAATGGAAGCGTGTGCTGCCACCCGTGCAGGCGATCGAAATTCCAAGGTGCTACTCGTATAATCTGACGAAGGCGACACGGGTGGAGCTACACGTATTTGTCGACGCTAGCGAATTTGCTTATGCCGCAGCATGCTGCACATTCCACACTAACGCCATAGATGTTTAGCTGGCTGCCGCTAAAAGCAAAGTCGCTCCGCTAAAACCAATGTCGAATCCGCGCATGGAATTTCAAGCTGCGGTAGTAGGAGTACGTTTAGCTAAAAGGGTCCGCAGTGCACGTGGGCTAAACATCGATGACGTTTCATCCTGGTCTGATTTAAAAGCCATTTTGCAATGGCTAAAAATGGATCCTCGCAAATTTCAGCAATATTAATGACTTCCTCCATATGCCTGATAATCAATGGGAGGACTTCGAACTTATCTCCGAGAGCTTTGACACATCTGAGTTACGAAAACATGTTTATATAACTCGCAAGAATCGACTAAAGTTCTCGACATGAACTATTTCTCCAAATGACGTCGGCTAAATAGAGCAGTTGCAACAATTCTTCTGTACCTAGAGCAGCTAAAAGAGAAGGTCAAGTACAAAACCAAACCGAGAACCTTACTCTCCAGATTTCAGAATTGGTCATCAACGCAAGGAACGTAGTTTATCGACAAGCGTCAGTGTACTCATCAGAAATTGCACGTTGTCAAGCGCTTTACCACTCGACAAACAAAGTAGTCTCGCTGGACTGAACGTTTTCATCGACGTCGACGGAATCATACGCGTACAAGGAAGAGCAAATTTTCTAAATTGCAACGATGATGCTATCGTCTTGCCAAGGGACAATATAAAAGCAGCTTATCACATTCCTCATTTGCGCATACTATACAGATCAGTACACATAACCTGTCAAATATGCAAAGTCAACAATGCCATACCCAATCCACCGCAAATGGCCACAATACCGGCAGCAAGATTGGCCAGCTTAGCCAAACCATTTACATACGCATGCCTGGACCTTTGGATCAATATTATTAAACGTTAGCAGACACAAGGAGAAGAGATGGGAAGTACTATTCCCTTGCTTGACGTTCAGAACAGTGCACATCGAAAAGGCATATAGCTTGGACACCAGTTCCTGTATCATGTGCATACGCAACTTTATGGCTCGTCGAAGCACACCAGCAGAATTTTACTTCGATAACGGTACTAATTTCCGGACATCAGAAAAGGCGGTACGGAGGAGCTTGTATACGTCGACTTCTGCAAGATCATCGTTAAGTACGATCAAATAAAATGGCGCCTTAACCCACCTGACGCCCACGTAAGGGAGGCGCATGGGAAAGTCTCGTACGCAGTACAAAAACCGTTTTAAGTGCCGTATGCTCATCATACACCTTAAACGACGAGAGTCTCCGTTGCGCCCTAATGCTAAGCCACTACCAACAGCCACAAGGGTTATTTACGAAGGGTTTCCCCGCCGTTAATTAAAATACTTTACACAGGCAACTTAAATGACAAATTCCAGTACTTTATTGTCTTAAGGAAAATCTAGATTGGGCATCATATTCTGCTCTACTCATAATTAATTTTTTTTATTGTCAACTGAATCCATTAAGCTTTCCAAACATTACCACACTCAGCACACACGTTACAACAAATGTAAGTATCTTCAAATACCACCTTCGCAGGCTAACAACTATCTTTTTCTTTTAGTAGCTTGTGCTCTTCTGCACAAATTCGCCCATTTGGCTATCACTTCTTCAAAGCGCAGTTCCATTAAGCTCTTGTCGCTTCTTTGCGACGCTATGCGCCTCCAGTTCAATAATTTTCAATCGTCCGCCACAAACAATGTCATCTATAACAAGCACTGAACTTAGTACCTGTACACCTGTGTATGACATTCTACTCCTCTCTTAGGTAAGAGAGGTAAAGCTTTGATCAATGCCTTTTTCACCATTGTCTACACTTTCCGCTGAAACTCTCACATGTGGTAATGAACGCAAACTTTCATGCGCATGTTCTGTTACTTGTTAACGCTTTTGCCAAATATCGATCTCCATTTAGCAAATCAATAACCAAAATGGTCCCTTAAACTTAGTATCCAATTTAGTTTGTTGCCGTTCTTCACTTTTTAGGAGGACATGATCTTCAATCCTGTGTTTCACAATTTTTGACTTATCCTTATCTAATTTAATTTTATGAAATGTGGCATTCTTGTCCATATTTTTATTTTTTTGTGCCCGTGACTGCCCACAATCAATTTTATTTTCTTCATAGGTAGACTCTTTTCCTATTAAAGGACTGAATTAATCCACTCGATTTGTCGTGCAATTTATAGCTAACTGCCTCACTTAGTGCTTCCTGCCACGAACGTTCACTAGTCTCTACTGCCGTTAATATACTCTTCAATGTGCCCATGCCTCGCTCTACTTGTCCGTTCGCTTGACTTGCACTGTAGCTATTAAATGTAAGTCAACATAATTTGCTGAACAAATCTCATGGAAAAACTTTTGCCCTGATCTGCTATAATGCGACTGGGTACACCACAAAGCGATATTGCTGACTTCACAGACATGATGCAATTCATCGTGTCCAAATTCATAGTATGATATAAATAGACAAATTTAGTGAATGTATCAATTTGCACTAATACATATTTCTTTTGGTCATTTTTGCCTCTAATAACATTTTGCACTGTATGCCTTGGTATTTCGACTTTGGGAATGGGATGCAATTCCATTTGCATATTGCCTGATGAGGGTTTCGACAATTTGCATCTTTAGCACTTACTAAAACTATTATTGCTCATAAACTTTCTCTTAAGTTTTCTGCCATCCTAGATGCATTATTGCTTCATGCACATGATTTATCACATACCAAATAAGTGGAAATCTACATGCGTCATGCGTTTTCGACATCGCTACTCTACAGAAAAATCAAATCTTTGCCACCAATGGTGCACTCTCGGAGTTAGTTCGATTTTGGTGCGACTTGCTTTCAACGAATTACAATCAGTATGAACACCAAATTTTCTACCGTGCATGTAATATCGAAAGTACTTTAAAGAATTTTATACAGCTAAAGTTTCCAGTTCTTGCACTAATAAAAACCCTGTTAATACCAGAAGTGTTTCCCTGGCCGAATCAAAAAAATTTTTTGGGGGTGCAATTCTGTAACCGACGATACAAAAGTCAACCGCTCTCAACAATGTTCTGTTTGAAACTAATTTATTGTATAATATTCATTGTCTTAATTCTAATCGTACAAACAAGCAAGAGTCTGCCTCTTAGATCAAAAAGAAAAGAAACAAAGCAAAAAGGAAGATGACGAATGAATTCAACTCTCTTAATTCAATTCTCTTATTATTACTTAAGATTAACTATCAATGTATTAAATCTCCTCCAACAGACCGTTTCGATAATGATAAAAATCGTGCTGTCACCTGTTCGACTTGCGATAATGTAGCATATTTAAAATGTATCGGTTTGACTGGAAAATATCATGATAATACAGGCTGTGGTGGTACCAGATGGGCTTGTCCTGACTGCTTTAAACGTCAAACAAAATTTTCGGGTATGTACCGGTGGGTACGTGACCAATTATGATTTTGATATTCCCTTGCTTTCCCTCTCACCTTCTCCTATACCGTATGGTAATACATCTTTATATTCTGCAGTGCCCTCAATTTCCACATGTTCTGGTCTTCCTGGTGCTACGAATGACCCACCTGTCAATATATATCATTATAACAATTCGTGATTCTCCCCGTTATTCCTCTAATCACCTATCTACAATACATCCTGATGTTTTAACATTTTCTGAGACATGGCTAAACTCTAGTATTCTTAGTATAAAAAATTTTTGTTTTAAATTCTGTTACATTTAGATTGCCGTATTCGCCATGTTGGCGGTCTTCATCGCTGTCGCCTACGATCGGAACTTGTTAATTTGAACTGTTCACCTAACATTGAGTTTATTTGTGTGAAATTATTGTTGCCTCATGAGTTTTTCTTTATATCATGTTGTTATATTCTGCTTAATTCCAATTTGGAAATTTATTTGAGTCATGATAATGCTATTAACACAGTTAATAACATTCTTCGAGACCGTGAATCTCTCATCGTGCTAAGTGATTTTAACCTCCTACTCATTTCGTGATCCTTTTTCGATACCTCGAAACTTTCTAAACTGAAGAACATTAAGTCGAGGCTTTATAAAAAATACAAGAGTACTGTCTGGCTCGGGCTAATTTTCTTTCATTAAATAGCCTTTGTTACAATAACTACCTCTCACGTTGTTAGCTGCAATTTTAGCGTGACTCTAGGCAGTTGTATAACTATGCGAATGCAAAGCGCTAGTCTTCTTTATTTCCCTCGTCGATGTATCTAGTTGACGAACAAGCCTGCAGTGATTTGGGTATTGCAGACCTGTTCTCAAAGTTCTTTCTCCTCTTAATCATATATTGACAACCGTTATCCAATTCTCATTTCCCAATGAAAATACATTGTTCCTCTTTGAAATTTACTTACTCACCCGGTCCTAGTTTTTTATTTAAGTACTGTGCTGAGTCTTTATGTAAGCCGCTCCTGAAACTTTGCAAGCAACTCAAAACAAAGCCTTACGACGCATAACTGGTGCACCATGGTATGTTAGAAATATCATACTACATCGTGATCTTAAGATGCCAACGGTGATTGAGAAAATAAATTTTTTCAGCAGCCGTTACAATGATCGCTTACTAAAGCACCCCAACCCCCTGTCAAGGGCCCTAATTCACAACAGAGCTCGTCGTCGGCTAAAACGGCTTCACTCAAATGACCTCCGCATAGGGAGTTTGTAAAACGTGATTAATATTGTAATATACTTAAGTGAAACAAAAAAAACAAAAAAAGTATTAATTGTAACCGAAATTTTGAAAAATCTTAAATGAATTGTAATGAAGAATATATTGTATTTTTGTAATAATTGTAATTGAAATTAACATTAAGTGATGATTGTACACTGATAAAGGAATTGGAAAAAGGAAATGGAATTAGTATGGAATCCTTAACAAGGGCGGGAGGAGTTTAATATCTACCCTCAATCCGACCCTGCTAGTAAGAAGTAAAGTAATGCAAACAGCTATTTCTACTTCCGAATCCATTATCAGTTGTGAGAAGTAAATCAAAATAGAAATCAGAGATCAGTTACGAGACATAAAGTGAATTGAAATAAATATAAAACTATTATCTTTGTTGAATCATATGGTATAAAGCATAGAATTTTTTTTAATAAAAGTTAGTCTTTAGAGATAGTTCAAATAAAGTGGAAAGAATTTACTTCGAAGAGTTGCATTTAGTAGTATATAAACTTTCCCAGAATTTACTCGGAAGAGTTTATATTGGCGATATACTAACATATTTCGCGTTCTTCACAAAGAGAGCATACGAAACGCTTACATTCAGAATAAAACCATATGTTTTTTTACGATTTCGTACAGGATAAGATCTTCATTTTTATCCGGTAATTCAGCTGAAATAACCCTGTCAATTTCGTTTGGTCTAATTTTGTTCACTAACCACACCAGCAGGTGTACATGTGGCAAGCCATGTTTCTGCCATTCTATTGTGTACATATGACAGCGCGGTGGACCGAATATATGAGACTTGTTAATGAGGTGCAGGAGTTTCTGTACTTTTAAATGGGAGACTCTGTTAACTATAACGTATCTGTCTTGTGGATTTAAATTGGTGTTCATATTTTCTTTGATTTCCTGCCAATTTGTGTTAAATGTTGCAGTTATAAATAAATCTGGTTTGCCGTAATTTCTGACGTAAGTCATGGCGTCCACCTGTGAATTATGAAGGTAGTATAACCAACTGCCCAATGCCGTTGCGGTGTTCATTCGCCTGTAAAGCATCATGAAGATGAACGTAATTTTCGGCTCTCAATTTAGTTTGATTATTACGGATGAAGACCAATCTCTCAATTTTCGCATATTGATCTACCAAGTATTGGTTTGTTAACATTCCATATCTAAGCAAAGTATTGAAATTGTTACGTCTTTTCATTATACGGTAGCAAAAATAGTTCATACATGACACTGTTTTACGCAGAGGTGTACCACCGATTGGGTCAACTTGAGATATATTAATGGCATAACCATTTTCTCCACGACATAGCATCAAAGGATATTGTTATCTGTCATAAGATCTGTGTAACTCTGAAATTTTTTGCAAATTATCATCACGACTATGCAATACAATATCTCTTTTGTCAAATTGCTGTCCAGCTATCACCACTGCTACTTCACTCGTGGAAGGTGCATTGTATCGTCCTCTGTGTTCTCCAACAGGAACTTTATCTGCATGGATTACGACACTAAGGTCAGGAGTATCTGCTGGAACACTCTCAATCGCAGTTTTGAAAGACTGTATGTAGCAATTATGAGAATGTAACATATCTTGGAAAGATCTAATCAAATCTCTATCAATTGACTGTGCAACACTTGAACATATTTGCAGAAATTTGTGATCATCGGGTCGAAGTGGTAGCAAGCTCCCATCTAAGTGGTACACTTGCTCTTGAATTTTAAATGTAGGCATGAACCCACGCTCAACGACTAGTTTACTCTTAAAAGAGGTCATTTCAAATGCGTTATTATAACGGCATATATTGCGCATGAATTGTTTGGATTTCTGATGATCACCCGTAAGAAGAGAGTGAAGTGGTTCAGGTGGAGGGAGAATTTCTTCTAATTTGACTTTTCCTTGTAAGCAACACATGCCTTTCGATTCGTCCTTGAATTTCAATGCCAAGCAATGTTCACACACTACTGACATAGTACCTATTGATACTATACGATCGTCCTTGTAAGAAATCGAAGGATCGTAATTCATGGCAGAATTTTCTTTATTTACCCATGAATTAGTAACTCGTGATGATGATTCTCTCTCTCTCTCTCAGCTCTATATCTATCCCGAGCCTGACTGAGGCGAGCCTCACGTTCCGTTGACGATTCTTCATCTCTTGCTGAAGGTACTCTTTTGGCATTCACTGTACTACGACCTATGTTCGAACGACGACGTCTTCCAGACCAAAGATTACCCAATAGGTTGTCAAAAAACTGTTAGAAAAGAATATTGCGTGGATAAAAGAGGTAAACTTAATAGGTTGACGTTATGTAATTAGCTTTAGAAAGGAGGACGATTGGGAACTTTGGAACAGTAAAAGTGCTGCTTTTGGAAAATCTGAATTATAAAAAACGTAAAGCGTATGTAGATCAGGTTATTCAGTCAAGTAGATTTTATAAAAATTTTAGCTTCAACTTTAATTTTGAGCAAACATATTTTCCAGATAGTTTTACTATAAATGAAATAACGTAGATATTCAAAACTTAATCAAATTAAATGCCAACTTTTTTGGAAATCATTTGGATGCAAGAAAATTATGCTCACTTTAGAAAGAAAACATATACCACTTTATAGGGAAATGTTCGATTTAAGCGAGTACAGGAATTTATATTTTGGGAAAGTATTTTTAGAAGAAAATGGATTTATACACATTTTAAATGGATACGACTCTAATATTGTAGTTTAAAAAATGTCGCTTACTATGCAATTAATGCGTTATCGGGAAGAGTTAATCGCTGAGTTTAATTATTGAATTTTTGTTTATAATTTGTATCTTTATTTGTAAAGAATTTTAATTTGTATTGCATAGGTTACATTTGTATACATTTGTCATACGTTCTAGTTTATTTTACTTAAATTTAAGAAGTTATTTCCGACAGACGATTTTCAAAGTCATTGTTGTATATTCCGAGTTATTGAGAATAAATAAATAATAATAAATACAATATATTTGTATTTATTGTATAACTGTAAGATTCAGACAAATAATAAAATTTGATTTCTGTGTTGAGCGATAGCAATCGTCTAAGTTATTTGTAAGCTGAACATGAAAGAAATTAATTAATAATTTCTTTTTTCAATGACCTTGGATTTATTTTTAATTAAATTGAGTTTCAACTATTATATTTCTTCAACTATTAATAAGGCTAAGAGTATTTTCGGCTTTATTATAAAATGATAGAAGAATTTAAGGATCCCTTCACTACTAAGAGTCTGTGCATCTCTCTAGTCCACCCAGTACTTGAACACTGTTCATGTGTCTGGAGCCCTCAATATAAAAAACATCAAGACAGCATTTAGTCGATACAAAAGCAATTCATTCTCTTTGCACTTCGTGGTTTAAATTCGGACACCAGTGAACATTTGCCTTCATATTTTAGCAGGCTTCTTCTTACAGATCTCTCATCATTGGAAAATCGAAAAATAACTCTTAGTATAAGCTTTCTTCTCAGACTTATTACCGGCAATGTTGATTCGTTAGTGCTTTTAAGCCAACTTAGATTCTGTGTCCCTGGTTGTACATGTAAAAATTTCGTTCTCTTAGCTATAGGTACATGCAAAATTAACTTTGACCTAAATAATCCTTTTTGGGATTTTTATGCACTATTTATAATAAGTTCTATCACGTCCTTTCGCCTGAGATCTCACCCTATGCGCTTAACATCATCGTCCTTGGTTGCCTTAGGGAATTGGAACAAACTGCTACTATTGTAGATGAAGTAGCTCATTGGCCTACGCATCTCTTCTCGCTCGATGATATGTCTCTGACCATAAATGGCTGTGAGTAGAGGCATAGGTTGAAATAAAATTCCTCCTGAGGTGCCCTGGGAGGTATAAATTGAAAATCATTAAAATTAGTACAGTAATCAATGATTGAAGTTTGGTTTCGTGGGTTGAAGAAGAGCCTCTTGAGATCTGCAAGTTTGTTACAAGCACCAACGAAATTCGTAGCATTGTCGCAAAGTATCTCCTTCCAATTAAGCGTTTCAGAGCAGCTAGAAATGCATCATTGGACAAGTCCGAAACCACTTCTGTATGCACTGCCTTTGTGCATACACAAACGAAAATGGCTATATATGTTTTGTATTGTGTCTTGCCTTAAGTATGTATTAACGGGACCACAAAAGTCCACATCACATTGAGCAAAAGGTCTCGACGGAGTTAGTCGTTCTATAGGAAGATTGCCCATTTTCTGTTACAACAACTTAGGTTTGTATTGAATGCAAGAAATGCAATTAATGACAATTTTTCGTGCCAAGTCTCGAGCGTTCACTATCCAAAATTCCAACCGGATGATAGCTACGAGAGCCTTTGGTCCTGCGTGGAAGTTTTTGATGTGAAGATGATGAATACATCATGTAACAAAGTCACCACCACCTTGAGCAGCAAAAATCCACCAGATAATTCAAGAAACGGGTTCAAAAACTGTAGATTATTTTTAAGAATCATATTTCTCTTGAGTAAAAAAATTGATAGATCGGAACGAATGCTGTAATTTATGACGAGACAGTGGATCACTGATATAGTTGGATCTATGTCTTCCACATAGTTTATAAAATAATCGAATATCACTGTCGTGAGTGTCAGTTTCCTCTTCTCTAAGTCTATAATACTTTCTTTTACATTAAAATGATTATTCTTTGGCTACCTGTCTTTATTCTCCACTAAAAATAACCTGTGTGTGGTTGATTTCTTCAGCAGTGACTCCTATTGATACTATGTTTGTAGGATTGTTGAGCGTAGGAACGTGCCTCCATTGAGTATCAATGGTTAATTCCTGCATCTGGGATATTCTATTGTCCATATATGAGGCTAATGTTGCTGAATATGGTTTGAGCTAGTGAAGTACAAGTGTCAAATCTGTCCAGAGATAAGTTTCAAAAATCTTTGATTTAAAAATTACCTTTATTTTATCAAAAAGCTTTGCCAAAAGTAAGGCTCCACAAAGTTCATTTTGTGGAACTGTTTGTTTCTTAAGCGATGCAACTCTAGACTTAGCTGTAAGTAAATGGACATGGACGTTGCCTAAGTCGTTCATCTGTCGAATGCAGCAACAAAAGGCTCGAATTGAGACATCGCAAAATCCGTATGTAGTGATTTTGAACATAAACAATATCTTGTGATTTTAATCGTAGACAGTAACGCCAAACTAGAAAGAAGTCGGATCCAAGCAATGTGTAAACTCTGACGAACATAATCATCCCAAGTCAGTTTTAGTAGCCAAAGTTCCTGTAAAATAAGTTTTAGAAGATCTGTAACCTGCTGTTTTAAAGTCGTCAGTTCAGAAATTGAATCTGCACCACTCAACAGATCATCAACGTAAAATAAAGTTTTAACGATATGCAATCCAATCTTGAATTCTGATGCGTCTTAGTCAGCTAGATAAAAAAGGCTCCGTATAGCGAGATATGGAGCACATGCCATTCCATATGTAACTGTGTTAAGTTGATATGTGCGAAAATTCAACTAAGGTGAGTTTCGCCAAAGAATGCGTTGATATTGTCGATCACGCTTATTAATAAGTAAAAGACGCATATTGAAATCTGAGTTCAGAAGAACGTGATAACCTTAAAAATTCCCAGTGCTGTTAAGATTCACCCAAAAATACTGGATTATCCTTGAAAAGTAAATTCACAACAATTCTGCCATCCGAGTTTCTTCTAACTGTTTCCATAAAAGATCGTTCACAGCAATGCTGTTCGTTAGTCCAAGCCTCGGGAACGGCAGCAAATTCCTCCAGTTTCCAAAGGTGTTCAAGGTTACCATTGATTGATTTTTCGCAAGTTAAGTAAACATTGAAGTTGTTTTTGTTGACAAGGTTGTACCTATATAACGACCAGAAATAACCCATCCCAGAAAATTTCTCTGTAAAATTGACGGATTTTCACCAATATGGATTTTTCCAGCAGACAAAAGACTGAAAAATGTCAAAAATTGCAAATCTACTTTTTTTTGACGTAAAGAATTCATATTCAGCCAGTTTAACGTTGTTCGGTAAATTCCATGACGTAACATCGATCTCTCCATCTAGTTGATGTCACACAAATTGTCATTGGGAGTGCAAATGATGTAACACGTGATTTGATTGTAGTTGACGTTTTGTACTTTATGTTTTAGTCTGAAGTACCAATACTCAGATTGTGTTTGACCTTGGGAAATTGAAGTTTATTAGCAAATTCATCTGTAATAAAGTTTAATTGAGAACAAGAATCGAGTAAAGCTCGACCTAGTTTATAAGAGCCCGTTGCATCAGGAACAAGTATCATTGCGGTGGCTAAGATAATAGTGTCCGATTTGTCTACGTGTCTTTGTGTCATTGTTGGCGGTATTGAATTCGGCAAACTATGACCGTGTGGCTGAAATGTGGTAGCAGATGATGACAAATTTGAATTAAAGCAAGGCAAAAGACTGTGATGTAATCATGAACAAGTTTTGCATCTGTGTGTTGACGAACAATTCGAAGTCGATGACTATTGGATAAACAATTAATGCATAAACCGATATTTTTGACAGTATGAAACCGTTGAGACACCTTAAGAGCTTTGAAACGGTCGCAATGAGGTAGCTTATGGGTTTTACGCAAACACATTGGGCAACTCGAGAAAGCGATAGATTCTCAGGAGCACTTGTATGGTTATTATCGTCTCTCTAATATTGTAGAGCAATCGACTCAAGACGGAAGTTTCTTAAAATCTAATGACTCCTTTCTTTGGGTGTCAGTATCAGATTTTTGTATGATGAGGTAAATAAGCATGGCCTTTGTTATTTGTTGTCCAAAGAAAGTAGTGAATCATAAAGAGCGGCAGCATTGTCAATTACACTTTTTAACTGGGTACTGTTCGGTTTGGAAACAGTTGGCAATTCGAACAACGATGCAATATTCTCAAGGAAAATCAATATAGAATTATCATACCGTGCTTTCAACCTTTCAAGAGCCTTTAAAGAATTATCGTTGGACACCTGGAAAGCTCTGACAATTTCAAGCGCTTGTCCCTTTAAGCAATTCAACAGAGGATTGAATTTCTCGATGTTGGATATATTCGCTTCGCGATCAATTATTGCATTAAAAGACAAAAAAATGTTTCTACTCACTGTATTAACGTCGGTATCCGTTTTCTCTACGTCACATTGAATTGAACAAATTTGTTTAAAACAAGATTCGAGAATACCTAATCGACACCTTAGCTTGGAGTTTGAGAGGGCTTTGCCTTCTCCACGCGCAATACCTTCCCCAATGTTTTTAATTCGCGTTATACTTTTGCGAATGTGAGTACGTTGTTGTTTAAATTTTTTTTGTTTTTTAGGGTATAGTCAGTACACATACAGCATTTCAACACTGACACCGAAATATTTGTAGGGGAGCTTTACGATCCAGTAATCCTAGGGTCTTGAAATCTTCACGGTTGTTGAATCTGGATCAGATACTTTTTTTCTAATAAAAACTTAATTTCCAGGAACTCTAGGGTCCTGAAATTAACGCATTTTGATTGACATTGATTAGAAACTTATAGTATCTAAATTCTAGTTCAATAGGACAAAAAACAAAAAGTTTTTCTAAAAAGAACATGTATTGAAATGGGTAGTTTGTATGGGAGGTACCCCCCTAATGGGCCGATTCAGCTGGTTCCGACAAATGTACTGCGTATAGTAAAAAGAAAAGTTCGTGCATGTTTTCAGCTCTCTAGCTCAAAAACTGAGGGACTTGTCTAATCGAGCTGATCAAGAATTCATATACAATATATACTTTATGTGGTCTTTTTGTCTCCTTTTGCCTGTTACAAACTGCATGACAAAGTGAAGAAGTAAATCAATGAATGGCATAAGTATTTTGACACGTTTTTGTTTACGATTCGCAACAACAATGGATAACGCAATCTCTTCCCTTTAAGGTATGACCAAACATTTTCAATTATATTCAAATCCGGACTTTGGGGTGTCCAATCCAACGTTTCGACACCAACTTCTGTCAAAAACGTTTTGATCAAATTGCTCTTATGGTGCGTTGTCCTGTTGAAGAACGAATGACTCTCCGATTAACCTATCACTTGAGGGAAATGCATGATCATTCAAAATCCTCAAATATTGGCTTACATTCATTGAACCCAAACCATTAAACAAATCTAGTTTCTTGTTTAATCTACCAAAAACTTTTATTTTGGATGAGTGGTACTCAAAAGTCCTCTCATCTGTCTAGAGTATACTACGCCAAAATGATGGGGCCAACAAACTTTATGGCAAATTCTAAGCGTTGCATTTTGTTTCTTGGGGTTATAGACCTGTGTATGTCTTCATATTAGATCCTTTTGAACGTCTATGATTTGTTCTTGTGCTTCTATGATTTTTATGCCCATATTCCACTCTAAAGCTGTAGCTTTGGGGTATTTTGAGTGGATCGCCTTTAAACTTTCGTACGTCTTTCGCTTACTTCCAGGTATAATACAAAAACAACTAGAACACACAATCTTTTAAATAACAATAACTTAAAAATTGGTGGAATTTTTACGACTAATGTTGTTTCCACTTTGAGCTGAACTCTGTGTTGTGAAGAACATTGAGCAAACGCTGTGTTATTTTTACAACAACCACGTGGGAAATGGTGGTTGTTGTTGTAATGAAAACACAATTCTGGATGCGTGCTGTCCATGAACATAGCTGAACCCAAAATGCGCTGACAATTTGCTGCAAAAACAGCGCAGGTTAGCACTGTGCCTGGTGTTTTTCTAGGTGAATTGTGATTATCTTCCCCTTTTTTTCTTTCCACACCAAAAGTACACAGTTGATGATGATCTTAAAAAATTTCAAATTGTATGTTTTTGTTTTTTTGTGATAAAATTGTGTAAAATGCGTATCAGCAATGAAAAAGTGAGTTGCAGGAAATATTTGACACACTGCACATTGTATTAAAGTAATGTTTTTTTCCACACATTTTCAGTTTTAAATTCTAACAATTAACCACAATGTTCCTTTTGTTTGTATAATCAAAACACAAAACCACACAACCACTGTGGCCGTAAAACCGGAACTCAAAAATTTGTACTCACTGTGGAAACAGCATAATATGCTATACAATTATACAAGCCTTACCTTGGTATCGTTGAACAATTTGCATTACAAAGTTCTTCCAAAGAAATTCATTATGCTCAGGGCTTTTTTGAAATATTTTCCCAGGATTCGCCATGATTTCCATAATTGGTGCTAAACCAAGGTTATCCAAGAAATCAATAAAATTATCCAATAAAGAGAAGTCAAAAATAGGTACACCGTTCTGTGCATATTTCGTAAACTCAATTAGTTCTAGTAGCCAATGAATGCGTACATGATTTATTGATCCGTTTGGTAGTGAAGCAATATGTCGCAAATTCATTTTGACACTGTTCGAAAAAAGGTTTAAAGCGATTTCATTATGATTAATTGCCCCTGCAGGACAAAACCCAACACTTGTCCAAAAATGATCAAATTTATGATACACTTCCAAACTTGATTTAAAAGTACACATCAAGTTAAGCATCAGGAAAAAATTGCTACTTAAAATCATTGCGTTTTTTAGATTGGCACTTTAAAAACAATCGTAATTATATATACACTGCTACTTATCTTTGTCCAAGTAGCTTTTATTCATACCTGTATTATATACATGTAAGGCATATAATATAACTTCCCCTTTTTAGGGTTCCGGACACAAAGAACACCAAAGGGAACCCTAGTACAGAGCTTCGTTGTAAGTCTCTCCGTCCTCGGGTCATATCTCATGAACCGTAAAAGCTAGAGAGTTGAAATTTTCACAGAATGTGTTAGTCTACCGGACATGAGCAACAAATACTAAAACTAAAATATATTTAAAAATTTTAATGAGTCCTATATATAATCTAGAAATTTACATGATTTAAAATGGATAAAACCAAAATCGGACCATTAGGGGAATGCCTCCCATACCAACCCACCATTAAAACTAAAAAACTTTTTTGTTTTTTCACTATTGAACCGAAATTTAGACACTATAAATTTGGAATCAGCTAAATCAGACCACTAAGGGGGTACCTCCCAAACAAACCACAATTTGGTACGGAAGCCTCCGTGTGCGAGTCTGACTCGGTCTTGCCCGCTTTTTGTTTAATTAATTAAATCGTTCATGTCACCTCTACGATAGGATACACAAATCTACATACAGTCTATCATATAAATGTTTTTTATTGGAAAATTCCACTAAAGTTACACCAAATTATGAGATTTTTATATTTTTAGACACTTTTTTGTTGATAAAGGAAACGCGACTTAGGTTAGTTTTATATACCAGAGACAAAAATTTCGCTATTGATGTCTTTCTTTATTTTCTTTTGCTAGATTTGTGTTTTCACTTTGATTTGTAAGTTTTTTTTTGTTTTTAGGGTTCCGGACCTAAAGATTACCAAAAGGGAACCCTATTGCAAAGACTTCTTTGTCCGTCCGTCCATCAGTCCTTGGGTCATATCTCATGAACCGTAATAGCTAGAGAGTTGAAACTTTCACAAAATGTGTAGTTCTATCCGGGCATCAGCAACAAATACTAAAACAAAAATATATTCAAAGACTTAAAGGGGTTCCCATGCAAGAAATATTTTTGTTTGTATAGCAGCTAAACGATCCAGTAATCCCCCGATATTGAAAATTTGGACGGCTGCTGGCTATCAGAAACTTATATTGACGTAATTTCAGTTTGATCAGGCCACTAGGGTGGGCCTCCCATATAAGCCCCCAATAAAATTCAGGTTCTTAGAAAAATTTTTTTTTTCTGTTCTATCGAATTGAAATTTAGACACTATAAGTTTTTGATATAGGCACTATACATCTGTTGGAATCAGCTAAGTCGGTCAACTAGGAGGAATACCTCCCATACAAACCCACCATTAAAATTCAGGTTCTTATTCAAAAAAATATGCTTTTTGGACTATTGAACTGAAATTTATACAGTATAAGTTCCTGATATAGGCGCAGTACATTTGTTGGAATCAGTCAAATCGGACCACTAGGACCCATACAAACCCCAATTTGTACGGAACCTTCCGTGCTACAACCAGCCCATTTTATATATTGAGCAAGTGTGGATGAATTGATCACTTATCCGGAATGCGAAATGGAATGTCTAGGGAATGTTGTATTTTCAGGAGTCGTGGTTGCCTGCTATTGTCCAACAGATTGATTGCCAGGTGATTGACATGGGCATCCACATAGTCAAGTATATGATACTGTGCTTCACGACTTCTTCATTTATTGTTGGGATTTGCAAATCTCGGTGGATAACTGGGTTTCGGACAAACCAATGCGCGCCTACAATCCTCCGCAGTATATATAGCATACTGCTTTGAGGAACTCCAGCTCGCATACTCTTTATGTCAGATTCCTAACCACGCACCTGTTATAAAAGGTCCTCTGGCTGGGGTGCCAGACTTTATCAAACGTTTGTCGAAGATATAGGAAGACGGCAGAGCAGTACTCAAAGTATTAGTAGCAGTAATATACTCTTCTTTATTCAATTTTTTCTATATCGATAGGTACAAATCAAATTGACTTAATTTATACATTTTTGGAAAAAAAGAAAAAAAAAAAAGAAGACGAGAAGTGATTTTACAGCATGGCTATTACGTTAGCTGAATTCTGATATTAGAAAATTTCTATTCTGCATATATAGCTTGCTAGAGTCTTCCAACTGATTTCATGGTCACCATTTAATATTTTTATCAGTTCATTTTGCTCAATTGAAATTTTCTTAAAATGTGACACCCAGGACATCTTGATATGAAGTACGTTTCCCGCTCTTTCATAGCGTGCAAATGGTTGACATATCTGGTGTGAAACAATTTGCATTCAGTGGTAATATGTTGTAGCTTGCTTTTATTATCATCGATATTTCACGTTGAGTTAGGTTGGCTTTCAAAATATTTTTCTCCAGCTGCTGGTTGAAGGTTTGTGCTACCTGCTACTTTTCCCAGAATTGTACTCCACGAAGCCGCTTTTAATGTCTGTTACAAAATGAATTCGATTGAACAATAAGACCAAAAAAACAATATAAAGCGCCTTCACGTGATCTTGAACATAAAGGAACTAACAAAAAATCAGTTTGCCATTTTTCCGTTGTTGCAGAGAAGTAAGGTATTTCATGTGCCAACGTTTCCAAAAACCTTGTATTTTCGCTTGTATCTGTTTCCAGCGTAGCAGTCGATTTGGATTCGTGTCTAATAACGAAGCAGTGATTCAGGTGATGTCTTTGACGGAATAATTGGGTGTTTAACATCAACGTTGACAAAAGAGTGCTGAATACGACCACCCACACGCAATAGCCCTGCGTCATCAATAAACGGTAGTAGTCGTATTAGTTTAGACTTAGTGTTCAACTGATGGCTCTCCATCAACGATTTATAATCTGATGCGAATTCTGTTTTTTGAACTGGATCTGGCCATTTTCAGTTCACATGATGTTAAAAATGCCGATTGTTGCGCATAGTTATAGCATTTGCGACAGATGTTAATAAAACGCAGACAGAAGGCGACGGTTCTTACCAGTCGAGTCCAAGATGATAGTCAGTCAATCAGTTCCACAAACCCGTTTGTTTGCGGCGGTGTGATGGGTACATATTCCCTTTTCGTTTCCCTCAAAATAGAAGCGTTTGAAGGGTTTACTCCGTCCAATTTCGATTTAGGCCAAAAGTGTTGTGTTTGTGATAGCCAGCGAGGTCCTGACCACCAAAGATCATGTGTTATAAAATTTGATGCAGAAAGTCCGCGCGAAGCACAACTTGCTGGGTTATCTTGTTATCGATATGGATTTCAAAGGGGCCACTCGTGTAGGTGAAGCAAGTAATCTACCAATATATCCATCGTCCATTGAAATTCGGCTATATACAACCGCAGTGCAGGCAATTGCTGATGCGTCAGCGAAAATATGTATTTCTATTGGTTGTTCAATCTTTGCCAACTGAGGTAGGTCTTGCATGTAGATATGCCACCGAGTACATAAAGCTTCAGGAAGTTTGTCGTCCCAATTTAGAGTATGCCACCAGGTTTCCTCAAATATTGCCTTAAGCTGGATTATAGTTGAAAGTATAATTCGTTTAGTTGGTGCTTTGTCAAGGGGTAAATGATGGAGTTTTAGAAATAATTCGTGGGTGGCTGGGTTCCAATTAAACCCAAATATTTTTTACAATTCAGCGACAGATATATTATTAATATCTTATGTGTTATGTTCGCGAACATTCACCGGCAAGGAAACTAGCAACGGCCAGCAATTTGAACACCATATCCTCAAATTGAAGTTTGCCTTCGACAATAGATTTATTAATTCATCTTTAAGTTCAATGAGTTCTTCTATTGAATTACAACCAGTAGCGATGTCATCAACATACACGTTAGCCAAAACTTTTGCTGGTACTTTTTGAGTGTCTTTATAATCATTTGCAAGTTGTTGTAAAACCCGAACTGCTAGGAATGTTGACGTGGATAAACCATAAGTCACTGTCATCAAGCGATAGTGCTGCAGCCGTAAGTGTTCGTCTGGTTGCCAAACAATGCGGTGGAAGTTTTTATGAGTTGGAGCTATTTTGATTCCTCTGAACATTTTCTCGATGTCGGTCGTGAAAATGAAGAGATGTTTTCGAAAACGTATTGTCACCTCAAACAAGTCTCTCTGAATAGGTGGGCCATGTGTAGTCGCTCGTTGAATGAATATCCTGATTCGTCTTTGCAGGAACCATCAAATACCACGCGGCATTTGGTTGAGGTGCTGTCATTCTTAAATACTGCGTGATGTGCCAAATAGAAGCATTCTGAATCATCAATATCCACTTCGTTGTGAGGTATTAGTTGCATGTGTCCGAGCTTCAAGTATTCTTCCATAAATTTTACGTATTGTTGTTTAACATTTGGATCTCTGTTAAATCTTCGTTCTAGACTGTAAAATCTTTGAGTTGCTTGTTTTAACGTAGCATCAATAGGCACGGTCTTGTCTTTAAATGGATATTGCAAAACATACGTACCGGCTTTATCTCTGGTGTGAGTATTAATAAAGTGATTTTCAGCTGGTTCTGACGCATTGACTGTCGTAGTGTTCGGTTGAAGAGATTCCATCTCCATAAAGGTACGTATCAGAGTATCCGTGTCTTGCTCGGCAGTGTATGTATGTGCAATCGTTACATCTCCAGCGATACCATGGCAAGACCCTGCGATCACCCAACCAAAAATGGAATTAAGAGCAATAGGTAGTTTGTCACCGAATTGTAATCGGTCGCCTGTGTAGATATTCCAAAGCTGATCCGACCCAATGATGATATCAACTGGTCCTGGTACATTAAAGGAAGGATCTGCTAATTTTAATCGTTTTATTGGAGTCCATGTAGCACTGGATATGTCGACCAATTCCGCCGGTAGTGACGATGTCAATTTTAACATAATAAGTGCATCTAGTTTGTATGAATGGTTACATATAATTGTAAATATACACATAATTGTAAATTGATATAACCTCATCCACGAGTAACTCCAACATTGTTAACAGAGCATCCAAAACCTGAAACTCGAGCATGTTGACGAGAGAAGCCAGCACAATGAACAAATGATTCAGTTATGAATGATTTCGTAGAACTAGAATCGAGCAGCATTCGGCATTTCAACAGCACGCCATGAGCGTCCACCATGTAGCTGGAAGTGACTCTCCCTCAAATGAGAACGATTGTATGTTGCAATCCAAATTGCGATTAGCAATTAAAGTGCATTCAACGGAAGCGGCTTGTTCCATATGAAGAAGGGTACATACCTTTCTCGAAGACGTTCCCATGCCTAAGGATAGTTGTCGCCAGTGATTGGACATGTTTTATGAGGTTGAATGCCTCTCCAGTTAAGTATGATTTAAGGTAATGAGATTTTTGCGTAGTTGCGAGGTTAGTTTTCGCCGCGATTGCGTCAGAAAACAGATCAAAAAAGGACGGCCAATCTTCATAATTACCCGAGAATAAAGGGATTTTGATTCATTCATTCACTGTTCATTGAGGCACTTTCTCCAGAAACTCCGCCTGTTGTGAGATATGGTTTGTAATGGAGTTGTGCTTTTCCTCAGCTTGACTATCCGCTTCACAGCCTTTTAAAGCAATAGTCAACGCTGCATGTGTCGTGAAATATTTCTCCTCATACTCTGCCATATTGACGGACGGATCGACAAAGTCTTCAGCGTCACTGTATTCAAAGAGACCTTAACTGCATTTAACAAGCTCCTTGAAGCTTTCTCCGAGCTTGGCTAAGCGATTTCGCAGTAAAGGCACTAAAGTTGTTCTCCCATCGAGACCTTTTGACGCGTCATAAGTGCGAGTTATATTGGCTTTTAAATAGCCACGTTTCTTGGATTACACCGTGTGTGGAAGAACCATTATTATTTAATTCACTATGTTTGGCGCACCAATTGTAATATTCCGTGAGATCCGGCTCAAAGGACCAAAATGTTACAAAATGCATTCGATTAAATAATAAGAAAAAAAAAAAAACCCAAAGTCGACTGTGGACTGTTTTTTATTTCTCTTCACAACAACAATGCCTTAATGAGTTGATTGCAACGATTACACCAGTCTTCTTCTATCCCAGTATTCCATTGAAAACTTATATTGAGTTCAGCTCTCAGTTGATTTAATTTATTTTATTTGCCTACACAACGTTTCTTCTTAGAATAGCCTCGGACAACTTATGAGGCAATCTATCTACGTTATATGAGCATATGCAGCTCTAATGTATAGAAGTAACTGTCTTCAGTACCGGTTTCCAGTTAATGCTGTTTTTTGCTTGCCCAATTCGATTGTTGATGTGTTTAGTGAAAGAAATCTTTGGTGTGAGAATTACGTCAAGGTAACAGTACTCTGATATTATCTTCACTCGATCTTGCTTGTAAGACCACAATTCTTGGGCCGAAAGTCGACCTCCCTTTCTGAACACCATTAGGTTTACTTCCATACTCCATTTTAAACAACAACTCTCTATTTTATATATTATTGATTGCAGCACATTCCCATCATTCCGTAGTAGTACTATATCATCCGCGTACATAAACACTCTTATGTTTGTCCCATCAATATCTAGACCACCTTCCAAATTGTTGTGGATATCATTTAGATATAAAATAAACTGTAACGGCGACAGTAGACAACCTTGTTTTACTCCAGAATAAGTATCAAAGACATTTGATACACAAGTCCATACCGCGTACTTGGTGTCTTTGTAGATATCTTCTATTACTCTTAATATTTTTGTTGAAAGGCCAAACTCATGCATCTTTTATAATATATTAGAGGGTTTCTGGGCACCTTATCAAAGGCAGCTTTGAAGTCCACAAAAAAGGCGTAAACTTTTTTGTTTTCTGCTAGTTTATGTGCACAATACTTGACCGGCTGTATAAGTTATCCACCGTTGAGTATCTCCTTATAAAAACTGCTTGAAATTCGTTGTCGATGCTCAGCCCATTTGTAGATTCGCTTATTTAGTACACCCATGAACACTTTTGCGATGGTATTCATGAACGCTATTCCTCTATAGTTATTTACCATGCTTGGGTCTCTTTTTTTAATTATCGGGAACAGAATTGTGTTTAAAAATGTATTGTCCACTTTTCCTGTTTCGAGTATAACGTTGTAAGCTCTGGTTAACTCTTCTACGAACTCGCTGGTTGCATTTTTGACAAATTCATAAGGTATCTTATCTATTCCAGGGGCCTTGTTATTTTTTGACTTTTTTTAAAACCTGATGAATATCGTAAACTTGTATAGCAATATCTAAGATGTCATTTGATTGATATCGTTGGCAATAATGGATTTCACACAATTCTTGAGTAGGATTTAAGAGGGTTGCAAATTAATGTTTAATCTGCTCCGCCAATAAATTTGCTCTAGGTTAAGCAGTTTGCTCTCTTATTTCTTTTGCAACTCGCCACCAATCATTGGAAAAAAAAAAGTTTATCTTCTGTTCCATCCTTTTAAGGTATTCAAGTTTGGCCTGCCCACACACATTTCTATGTACTTGAACGGCTCTTAAATAGGAAGACTTGTCACTTCCATTATTTGATTCTTTAAATTTGTTTAGAGCTTCAAAGAATTTTATTCGTGCTTTATGACACTTAAAATTATACCGCTTCTGTTTAAAAATTACTTTTGTGCCACAATGTATCTGCACATAATTCCTGATGACTTCAACCAGCTAGGGTAAGGTCGGTATGTTATTTTCTTCGTTTAAGGTCTGCAGGTTTTCATTTAATTTTTGCTGGAATGTGCTACGCTTCGACTCTATCCAGCGCAGTTTCGGTATTAAATTCTGTTGTTTTGTTTGACTGTTAATATTTTCAAATTCCATAGTAAACTTGATTGGCATGTGATCTGACCATATTTAATGACCGACTTCGAAATTTTTGATCAAAAGAAGGCACTCCACTGACATTGCGCATAGGTCATTTACAGAGCTTCTGATCGCATTTACAAAAGTAAAATCACCACTTTGATCAACTTGCGTCTTTCCGTTCAGTATAAACAATCCATAGTCGGTATAGAACTCAGTGAGTACCTCTTTTGAATTCCTATATTCGTAAACTTAGTCTATTTAAATCCATTTGTTGTTGTAGTTGTGCAATTCATACATTAAAATCGCCCATAATTATTAAATTTCTATCTGTTGTTTCTTTGAAGAAATCTTTAAGTAATGAAAACTCGCCTTGCCAGTTAGATCCTCTTATGTATACTGGAATCAAAGTTATTTCGTTATCGTGAGTGTATACTCTAATATATCCAATTCCATTTACAGTACGGTACACATGTCTTATTCCTCTATTTCTTATATCTTTTTTAATTCCAATGACCATTCCACCGCTAGCTCTTCCGTATTGGCTACTTCTCGTTGCTGGTTTCCAATATGTATCAAATCAATTAAAGTATTTAGTTGCCTGTTCTACTCTATCATCAGTAATGTGTGTTTCAATTAATGCGAATACATCATTTTGCGCAAATATTGGAAAAAATCAGGATACAAAAATTTACTTTGCAGGCCATGAACATTGTAGGAGATAGACCCAGTACTTATAATCTATGGAATTCAAATCAGCGTCGTGTCCATACAGTTCCCTGAGAGCATTTCTATCTTCATGCCGCTCTTGCATCAACTTTTTTCCGCGGTTTTACCTAAATCATTTATTCCCGATTTTTAAGCTGTAATCCCTCACCATAATCGGATATTGTTTGTTTGTAGCCAATATCGCCGATTTAAGCAGCAGCATCACTCTTTTGTTTAGTTGGCGGTCCGCATTGAGATCGCGCTCTATGTAGATTGATGAACCTGCCAGCTTCTTTGTGAGTTTCGAAACCGAAAGCAAACCCTCTTCCGAGACAAACTCAACCAACGCAGTCACTTTACCACTTCGCTTTGCAATCATCTTTGTTGCTCTCACCACTCTAAGCACTCCTTACACACCTTCTTCACTTCATCATGAGCTACCAAGCTGGCAACCCTTTGAATATCAAGTTCTTGCCTTTGATATTGTATGTTGTTCCATCTGCGCAATCCGTTTTCGGTCAGCTTCCTTTTCCGCTTTTAGTTGCTCTAACTCTACTTTCATCGCAATATTCTGTTTTTCCAGTTCAGCTACGTCTTCTGCCATACTCGATATTTTATCAAGGACCTCTTTATTTGTCTCCTTATTGGTGTCTCTTACAATGTCCTTGATATCTTTGGCCCTTGGATTTTAGCTTCTATTGCCTCAATTTTCGCTTCCAACTTACTTTGTACCGATTTGGTCGCGTCTAACACATCCTGCAGGTTCACTTCTGGTACAAGCGCTCCTCGGAATCTCTTTCCTGACGGTGTGCCCACATCTTGGTTTTGTTTATTTGGTGTATGTTGCGTTATAAACGGCTACTGCTACTTTCTCGTACTGTTGCTACTTAAGGAGTACTTTTACGCTTAAAATTAAATATGTATGTACTAGTTTAGGGTATACTTTAGGGCTTATCTCTTAATTACAACTAAGCAATACAAAGCACAGCTGCTAAAGTTCTAGGGTCCAAAGCTCGGAAACAGCTAGCTAGCATTTTTGAGTTTTTGAAGCTGCTATTCTTTGTTTTTGCTTCCCTTCTCTATTATTTGCAAACGGTTAGCTGCTTAGTTTGCCGAAATATCGAAATACATTTGCTTGTGTATTTTTGTTGTTGTTTTTACTGTGCACACAAACAATTGAAATCACTTTCAAATTCACATAAACAGTTTTATTCTGTATATTGTATTTTATTTTGAGATTTGTTTATTTTTAAGCACCACGTACACTTGTTTTATAGATTTTTTTAATTATAATTGTTCATGTATTGGCACTTTTTTCCAAATGGATCTTCACCAGTTACGCACTCTATTGAGGTTTTCTTTTTACCACTCTATGACATAATTCTGGGGTACCATGACATCTCCTAAAACCAAACTGATGGTCTGGTCTGGAGCAGAACTATAGCCAGAGGTAACCATTCGAACACATTGGAGAGTACTGCCAGCAAGCTGATTGAATGGTAGAAGCATGGTTTGTGTTTAGCTTTTCCAGGCTTGACTATCAAGATTATCTCAGCGCACTTTCACTGGGCTGGGATCTGGCTAGGCCTTAATATGCTATTATAAATTTTCGTTATGTACCGGAGAGCATTGTGGGGCAACGATAGCACTTACGTTGACTCTCTCGTATCTGGGAGATTTAGTCTTTTTCATACATCTGACTTCTTCGATGACCTCAGGAACCTCCACTGGAAGAAAGACTTTCTGACTTGTGTGAAGGTGAGTAAGTGAAAATGAATCAAAGTCTGAAAATCAACATCAGACACCAAAGAAGAATAAACAATAATTGTTTCATAATGTGAATTGGGACTTATTATATAAAAAGTGGTGTATACAATAAAAAAAAAAATAAAAAATAAGAATACCGCACTTCAATTTAAATGTATAAAACTAAATTTTTTTTTGTTTGTTCGAGTCTTCCGCTTATTTGATTGCAACGTTGAATATAGGGTACATTTGGATACGATATCTGGCGCTGTTATCGAGAAATTCGTGGATCAAATTTAACATATAAATCTTAGAGATATGTTCTAAAACATGACAAGTCGGCTGTGTCAAAAATCTCAGATAATATGTAAATTTATAAATCAAAGTTTTCGGTTCGAATAGTTTGTTGTTTTGTTTTTTTTGTGTTCAATCTTTCAGTTGCGGTGAAACTTACAAACAAGTTGGCGAGCGGTCAATTTTTAAAATAATACTAGGAAAGTGGTACTTAGCAGTTGGTTGATGGTGTTGATTATGAAGTTTGTTGTAATGTTGGTGGCGTTGATTATAATGTTGGTATAAATGTTCGTGCCGTTGATTATATCGGTTAAATGTTGGTTATGATGTTGGTGACGTGGTTATAGTGTTGTTTATGATGGTTTGCGCGACGATCTCACGGAGGCAAGTGGCAGCGTGGTGATCCAATGGCGGTTTTTCTTTTGTCATTATCTTTTCATTTATAAACAATTCCATTAAAGAACTATTTTTTTGTTTTGAAGTGAAACTTCTTTAGCGGCGTTGGTCAAAAAATAATATTAAAAATTTGAGTGAGAAAATATAAATCGTCACGTTTTTCTTGAGTCTGTACCTCATGAGCCGCACTAGGTAAACACTTCAAATTTTCACAGAATGTGTATTTCTATTGCTATATCCCCAACAAATAAAAATAAAAATCCATCAGAAAAGTCTCAAAAAACAGATTACATTTCTACAACTACAACATGCAGTTTGTTTGTATAAAAATGTTTATAACATCAACATGCAGTATGTGTGTATAAAAATGTTTATAACAACAACAAGCAAGCAAACAGCTTGTGTGCTGTTCAAAAATAAGCGAATGTACGAAGAAGAAAAGATAACGAGAAACGAGTCCATGCATATGGATAAATCTCTGTATAGGATAACGTTACGTACATACAGGGGGCCTCCGTTATGCGTCGTCATGCCTTATTTTGACAGATTTCAACTTTTCTAAGCTGGGGGCAGAAGCAATACCCCAGATTTGTATACCAAGGCGCCAGACAGGATCCACTACTTGCCTGTAAATTGTCCTTTTGTTATTTAGTGACAGCTTACTGGACGGCCGTAAGAACCAGACAAGTTTACGAAGCTTTGCATTGCAGCATGCTTTGATGTTATTTATGTGGGCTCGCCATTTGAGTCGCTTGTTCAGAATCAGAGGAATGATACTGGAGTCATATCTGATAACAGGGCAAGTGCCACGTCTAACAGTAAATACACAATTCACAGATTTTTTGCGTTTATACTTATATTCCAACGCTTGGTCCAGGAGTGGAATCTCTGCAAATATTCCAGAAGTGAATCTGAAGCTTCTTGGGCTTCGAAGTGCGGGACTTGCAGCCTCTAAACCCCACCGTCCAAGTCCAAGCATAACAGGGAGCATAACAGCTCAAAGTCTGCCTCTACCCCATATAAATCAAAACAAATTAACGTTAAAACTTCTTGTCAATATGAATCTAATGACCTATCACTTCTCCGTTCGTCTGAACTCGTCGTAATCGTGTTCTGCATTTTCGTTTTCGCCTGTGCAAGTCGGACAGAAGGGATCATCATCATATCCCCGCTTATGCAGATATTCTTTAAAACACCCGTGACCGCTCAGGAACTGGGCTAGGTGATAGTTGACCTCGTCGAACCCATTCTTCGACGTTACTAATGAGCCGGTGGGTCAGAACTTTGCCATCTCCTCTGCCACTCCACCATACTGAGGGCCCTTTCATCTAGCCTTCTCACTTCACCAGTGTTCCTCTTAGCGTCAAACAGCCGACTTATTTCTGCAACAACTATGTCAACAGGCATCATACTCGCCATTACCAGGATTGTATCGTTGCATACCGTTCGAAAAGCAGCACAGACGCGGATGGCACATGATCTGTAGACTGGGTTCACTTCTCTCATGTATGAATATATTTTACTAGCCTCCTAGAACCGACGTTACGACACTTGCCAATAGTCGTCGCTTGCGCTCCCGTCGTCCTCCATTGGTTGGCATCAGACTTAGGACAGCACCTGATACTTTTGATGCTTTAGCAGCTGTTAGCGTCAAATGTTGCTTGATCGTCATTTTGAGTCCAATTCCACACCCAAATACCTCAAAGAGAGCTGGAACAAAATTTCGAGGTCGCCAACCGTTACGCGAAGGTATTCCGTCAGTCTGCGTTTACTGACAAGCAATACTTCTGTTTTGTGCTCGGCAAGGCGCAGATCTTTTTGGCTCAGCCAGCCACCAACTCTCCTAACAGCATCAATGCAATGCGATGTCAAACCTGAGCTCGTCAATAAACTTAGCCACCACCACAATTACCAAATCATCGGCAAAGGCCACCACCCTTACGTTGTTGGGCATTTCAATCTTTAGGACGCCATCGTACAAAGCATTCCATAGCAAAGGGCCTAAATTGACCCCTGTGGTACACCTCCTGAGACTTCATACTCGAGCTCTCTGCCCTCCGCACAGTAAGTGAACCGTCTTCCGTTAAATTAGTCGGCTACCACTCGGATCAGGTACTGTGGAGCGTTGAACCCTCAAAGAGCTTCCAAAACGTGCTGCATTGTGTTTTGAATATCGATCGTCACTACAGCACAATATTTCTTAGTGCCACCTTTCCATCGTGTACCTTTAATGGCGTTTTCGGCGATGTCCTTGACCACTGTCATTGCATCAATCGTTGAGAGCCCCTTACGATAACCATATTGATGTTGTGAGAAGCCGCCAGCAGCGCTTATTGCAGTTTCCAAGCGATCTTGCACAATCCGTGCAAATATTTTTCCCACAGAATCCACCATACATAAGGGCCTATATGAAGAAGGTTCGGTATTAGGACCAGCTTTTGAATTTTCCATCTATCCGGAAAAATTCCCTCCTGCAGGTAACAACTATAAAGTTTGCTAAAGGTGTCTGCTCGTTCGAGCATAGCCAGTTTCAGCACTTTCTTGGGAATCCTATCTGGCCCTGGTGCCTTCGATGCCTTAAGTGTCTTCGCCAATTCTAACACCTCCGTCGTTGGAACACCAGTAACTTCTCCGCTGTGGTTTGAGTCTGTAAAGCCCAGGTTACTTCTCTCATAGTGCGGGAACAGTGTTACAAACAATCCTTCGTGGCAATTTAGGGCAAATTGGCTGATGTGAGTGAATTGCCACCTTTCAGTATTGTGGTGACAACTTTGTAACTTAACCCCTATAGATCGGCTTCTACCGATGCACACAGCTCAGCGAAGCAAGTTTTTTTTGCTGTCGCGTATAGCATGTTTGAGCTGACGCCGCTTCAATCTAAACTGCTCCTGGAGATGGCATCTAAGTTCATCATTCCTACACCGTTGATATACCCGGCGCGCATGGTCACATTGGGAACGGAGGTCCGCAATATCCTGATTCCACCAGTAAACAGGCTTTCGTCTATTCGTCCCAAATTTACGTATCATAGAGCCATCACATGACATAGCAAGTTCCTGTGCAACATTCTCTGCGAATATATTCGCAGGCTTAACCGGTAGGGTGCAATCGTTCCAGATGTGTGTGAAGGCCTTAGTTCTGCGCGCATCTACGTGTGTCGAGATCGATGATAATAGCATGATGATCACTGTGCGTATATGTCTTGCTGACTCGCCAAGAGGATTTCCGCAGGAGATAACTATTCATGAAACATAGGTCTATTATGAACCCTCTGGAACCCTGCTGGAATGTCTGCACTGTGGTGTTGCCACAAAATGGTTCAACGAAGACATGGCGCCCACTAATATTCGGCCTCTAGAATTTTTCCTACTGCCCCATGTTGTCGACCACGCGTTGAAGTCCCCAGCGACTATAATGGGACTTTTCCTCTAGCGTCCTGCACCAAGTTATCAATGACTCCTTCAAACTCGTGTATGCCCAGCCGGGGAGGAGGATAGCAGCTGTATACATGAGTTCCAGCAATGTTTGCTCGCACGTAGAACTAGTCTGCCTTCATATGCATGCCCAATGGCATATCTTGACCGCAAGTCCAAACTGCTGAAGCGCTAGTCGCATCATTAGCCATTGTTGGCCATCAAAATTTTGTATTGCTCACTAAGTATAGCAATATCGACCTTAGCATCCTTAACGTGCTGCACAAGAAGATCCTGCGCAACCGCACAATGATTGAGGTTTAATTGTAGTACCCTCATTAATTGTGCTTCTACACAGCTGCTTTAAAAACACGACATTCCGTGCTGCGTGCATCGTGTATTTCTGAGCAAAACATGCACTTCGTGGGTTCTTTACAATTATTTTGTCTGCAGACTCGTGCCCTCCACTTTGTTCGCCAGCCTGAAGAGTTGCCAGGGGTACCGCTGCGCCGGAATAATCACCTTGTGGTGGTCGTCCCGGATTACTTAGCCGTCCAGGATTATTTTTACGCCCAGGTTTTTCCTTCTGCATCCTTGCGGGCTTCAAACAGACGCCTACTTCCACATCAGTTTGGGATTCCGCATGCTTGGTGGCCTTATAAGCATTTGCTCCAATTCTATGCATATGGTCATCAGCCATAACCTCAAGAAATACCGTCTTGATCAGACAGCCCAGCCTCTTAATTTCGTGGTGAACGTTCTTTTTGTCACGATAGAAAACGTTGAGGCTATCAATCGTGTCACCCAGCTTTTTTTATCTTCACCTCAAATGACTCTCCTTTTGCACCATCCTTTGTCAAGGGGTTAGCATCATGCCCAGCATGAGTCCTCATCGTTGGCGTCTCCAAATCGTGCTACTTCGAAAAGGGTCCAGAACATCTTCTGGATTCAAATAACCCATATTATTGGTACTCGAATCCATACCCATCGTTTGACCAGTGTTTTTCCCAACCTTTGTAATCAGTTATCACAGCTCGAGATTTCCAACCGGGGTACTCGAAAAATTTGATATTCAACGGCCCAAGCTTTATTAAAGACGACCTTAAAGCTCGAAACAGGATGGTATTAGACTAGGCTAAAAGCTCTTTTAAGCTCTATGTTATCAAAGCTTGTATATATATATATTATGTGTTATCTAAGTTCGGCTTCAGATAACAGAAAAACAGTTTTCAGCAATTTTAGCGAAAAGATTTGTGTATATTAATCACTCACTTTGATTAGAGTAAATACTCCTTATTTGCGCTGATGTCGGTATTTTGGGATATGACCAATAATACGTCACCCCTTCGTAAATCACCTTATTATTAAGGATTTTCACAACACTTTATCACACACAATTTAATAAGGAACTCAGAGCTAAATAAAAGCACGTCTACACGTCCTCGTCACTAAGCTTTGTTCTTAGAGAGAGTGTGTCATCTGCATAAGTAGCGATATTGCCTTCATTGGAATCAGCTATTGGGATAGCGTGTATAAAATAGGACCTAATACGGTACCTTGCGGCACGCCGGTTACTAAGAACATTATTCCCTTACAGGGAAGAGCTTTAACCACTTTCGCATCAATATTGTCATGGCCTGGACATTTCTTGGATTTTAACCTACGGATCTGCAGTTTCACCTGGAGTGATTTGGCTTTTAAGGAATGGATAAGCACCATTTTCTGACAAAGCTTCAGTCGTTTCCCTTATCTCTGAGGCATCAGCGAGTTAAAGCGGCGAGAATCTGTTTTCCAGTTCTTCCGCAAACGACGCTTCAGCTCTTTCAGCATGACTCCTACACCACTCATTGTTAGCATTATTGGGGCGTGTCTATGTGGTTGCTCCTTTACACATTTAGTGGCCCTCCATAGGTTAAATCCAACTTTTTTGTTTGGATCATCATTAAGCTATCAAATTTTTCGGCTCGTATGTTCTTCAGAAGCTCTCTTAATTTGTTTGATGCAGCCTTGTCACGGATATTCCTACTCTTCATGTACCGTCGATGCAGACTATGCTTATATCTCACCAACTCCAGGACCTCTGGCTTTAAAAGCGCCAGAGGTGGATTGGGTGGACGAAGCGGTAGTTGCGAGGTGGCATACTCTGTGGCTTCATATATTTTTTTTTTTTTTTTTCAAAAAGGCCTACAGCATCGTCAATATCTTCTGCTGAGGTCAGTATCAATAATGAGGTTGATGTGGGAGGCCAGCCATGACTAAAATCTCTCAATATTGAGCAGTCAAGAGTCGTTACGGAGTTGAATATGTGTGGCCTGATACTTCCATAGGAATGATCAAGTGGTGCGAGCTGAGATCCAGATTTTCTTCAATTGATTGAATGCCAGTGTAAATTGCATAATCAATCGCATCTGGACGGTGGTCATTACCGTACGGGTATAAGTGTGGAGCTCCAGTTGCCAGAACCTGTTTTCTACTGTTTGTTATTGCATTAACTAGTTCTTTTCCTTTAGGGGTCGCTCGCTGAGATCCCCATACTCGATGTTTTGCGTTCCAGTACCAAGCTTAACGAAGCAGTCTTGAAACTGTTTTTCATTAAATATGTATTTTGGTGGTCAGTATATGGAGCCAATTACTAAATCGCCTAGGTCAGTGGAGATTTTTTTAGCGGCAGATTTGATGTAGGAAGTGCGTATTGGCTCCAGAGGGAAGTATCTTAAGACAGATTTAATGATGATCGCAGCAGCTCCACGCATACGATTATCATCTTGGTGGTTGGCTGTATGAATTTCGTAACCATATAGTTTAAAATAAGTGCGTCTACAGAAGTGCGTTTCAGATATTAGCGTGATATCAATGTTATTAGATACCAAGAAAATCTCTATCTCATTTCTCCGTTGCAGATGGTCATCTGCATTCCAGATTGATATTTTCAATCGTTTGGATGTCATTGATTAAATTTTTTGTCGAAGATCGCGTCCAAAAGCATCATTTGTGACTCAACCATCTTGTCAATTTTGGGTATTAATTATCTAGGCGATAATCAGTGCAACATTCAGTTTGTATTTGTTCTATGATTGGTTGGCGAACTTCGCGGTATCTAGGCTGAGAAAGATGTTGCTGTTTTCGTGACTGTGTGGGCACTTGTTGGACTTTCTCTCTCTAATTGATTACACAGGTCTGCATGGAAAAAACTGCATAGGGTTTTTATATATTTTCTTATAGATTTTCACGTGGCAAACCCGAAAAAAATACAAAAAAAAATCCATCACGTCATAGTATTTTTTTTTTTGCCATACTCAAGTTTTGGTTCGTAGTTAGCGTAAAATTAATATTACTAATACGAAAGGCTAAATAAATTTATTAGTGGTGAGGTTGAGCATGTTTTGACTTGTTATCTAGAGTACTAAGAATAAATATACTCGTAAACAACTTGCTTTTGAATTAGAACATGTTTCAACAAGCTTCATTCAGTAACTCGCTCTAAGTTGATTTAATACTACAATCAGTACACATCAAGCATTCGAACGCTACTGTGCTATCTTATTATATTGTATTTTTGTGTTATTCTTTCTGGAACATTGCTCATAGAAGTTGTATTATTTCTCCAGATATCTTTTGTTACATTTGTGGTGAATACACAGTGAAAAAACAACAAAGAAACATAAGTGAGTTCGTGAAAAAAGTTTATTTTGCATATTTCAAATGTAAACTTGGAGCTCAAGACAAAGCATGGGCTCCACATAAAGTGTGCAGGAGATGTGAGGAAGATCTTCGCTTGTGGTTTAAGGGCAAGAAAAATTCGTTTCATTTTGGCATCCCTATGATATGGCGTGAACAGAAAAGTCATACAACCGACTGCTACTTCTGCACAGTAGATGTAAAAGGATTTAATACAAAAAATAAAAAGAAAATATTTTATCCTAACCTTGATTCAGCTATTCGTCCAGTACCCCATGGCCCTGAAATACCAGTTCCACAGCCACCTTCTAATTTAGATGATATCCTGTGTGAGTCAGAAGAATCAGACACATCAGCTTCCCAGGACGAATCTAGCCCGTATTTTCCTTTTGACGAGGGACCTCAACTGTTTTCTCAGAGTGAGCTGAACGACCTAGTAAGAGACTTAGGACTTTCAAAAGATGCAGCCGAACTGCTAGGATCAAGGCTGGAAAACAAAAAATTGCTGTCACCTGGGACTTCATTTTCGTGGTACAGGCATCGAGAGAAGGATTTCACGCAGTTTTTCTCCAAAGAGAGCAATCTGGTTTATTGTGACGATGTCCATGGACTCATGAGGAGTTTTAAAATAGAATATCATTCATCACAATGGCGCCTATTTATCGATTCTTCGAAAACTAGCCTCAAAGCTGTCTTACTGCATAATGGCAATGTATTTGCATCTCTTCCTGTGGGTCATTCGGTTCACATGAAAGAAAACTATAATGACTTGGCTACGATTCTTGAGAAAATCAAATATCAAGAACATCAATGGATGGTTTGCGGAGACTTCAAAATACTAACCATGTTGTTGGGTCAACAGGGAGCTTATACAAAATACCCTTGCTTTCTGTGCTTATGGGACAGCAGAGCCAGACACCTGCATAATTCAGTAAAAATATCCCATGCAGCAAAAAAAATTTTTTTTTGCAGACCTGTGTTATGTGGCGATCTTCTCTTAGACTGGACAACTCTTGGGCTAGCTGAGATGCTGATGAGCGTTGTGTTGATGACTGGAACTGTTGTCTCTGTCTTCGCGGAGATTGTAGCTTCTGAGCTTTTGATGGTTTTCTCATCAGAGACTGTTAGGTAGTTTGGTGTTGTTATTGGTGTTGTTGGTAGTAGTGATGCACGAATCCCAATTTTTTACTTTTTGTTTTAAGGATTCGAATTCGAATCGTAACAATAAAAAAAAAAATTGTTTTGTATAGGTTAAGAATCGAAATATTGTATTTCACAAATATTTCCCATCCCACACTATTTCGCTGACGCTAGAGGAGTTAAGAAACTCTTTTATCGCTCTAATATCATGATAATAATTATCATGATCATTATTTCCATAATGCTATGATCATCATCATAATCATTATACGCACAATATTTTCGCTGACGCAATGTCCGCTTCCCACACTATTTGGCTGATGCTATATCCAGAATCTTTACATAAGTCACTTTCCCAGCATAAGCCATAGCAACCCTTTCCGCTGAGAGTGCATGTTCTGTCACGTACTCCAATTCAAAGACACTCTTTTCCAATGCAAAAACACTCTTCTTTAATCCAAAGATTCCTCTATCAAACCTGTAGTTGGTGCCTTAGTAGTGCTAATAAAATATTAGTACAAAACGGAGGGAAGTAAATCCCAGCCTCTACAGTGTTTTAATGAAAAATTGCTATAACAATTATAAACATAAAAAAAAAAGAAAAAACAAAAAAAAATTCAAATTAAAACAAGTGAAAATTTTTATTGAAATTGTAAACAAAATTTGAAAACCCTTTATAGCCAATAAAAAAAAAACAAAAAAAAAAACAAGAATATTAACTGTGACTCAAAAACCTGAAAAACAAAAAAGAAAAGACAATAAAATCTAAAAATCCGTGCGCTTACAAAAAAAAATTTTTATTTATAACAGCGTGTTTATATAAAACAAATTCAGCAAAGAAAAGAAAAATCAAAAAGTAACAAAAAAGATTCAGCAAAACAAACAAACAAAAACAAAAAAAAAAAAAATCCAAATTCAAACAAATGAAAATTGAAATTTTAAACGAAATTTGAAAACCTTTTAAGAAAAAAAATACGAGTAAAAATACAACAAAGAACAACAATCAGAACGACAACTTTAAAATTTCTCAACTTCAATTTGACTACACTCTCATTGAACCTGCTGCAACAGCAACAACAACTGCAACACGGCAGCAACAAAAACAACCATTACAACATCATCATCATCGTATCATCCCCGTCCACATCAACAGCCACCTGAAATATCTTCGCCAACTTTGCCAGCTATCCGCATCATCCCCGTCAACATCAATAGCCACCTGAAACATTTTCGTCAACATCATCACCAACGAAGTAAACACCAACTGGCCAATTATCAACCAACCGTCAAGATGC
Source organism: Amiota minor (assembly GCA_037043295.1). Lineage (NCBI taxonomy): Eukaryota > Metazoa > Arthropoda > Insecta > Diptera > Drosophilidae > Amiota > Amiota minor. Next base: position 99,836 of record JBAMAW010000858.1, on the reverse strand, counting down.
AGCGATTACTACTGTAAGCTAAAATTCTATTGCGTAACACAAAGCCCATAAGTTTAAAATCAAATTAGAAGATAAACTTCGGAAACTTAAAATGTTGGAGACTTAAGTAGTAAATTTCCCTATGCCCAATCTAGATGATTTGATCGAGACCTTGAATAACTTTTCACTTAACACCATGTCCCAACCACAACTAATACCTAACGCTACTCTTTCCCAAACCTTTACCGAGAGTCAGAAGGCAGAAATAGCCCAAACACTTAACCCTTCAACAGAGACGGAACCCGTTCAACCCATAGATTTCACTCGCAACATTGCTGACACCGAGAGAATTCCAGACACTGTAAAAACTTTGCGAGATTTTTCGGGAAAACCAGGAGAATTCAATTCGTGGCGTAAAGCCGTTGACAGAATTCTCACCCTTTACTCTCAGTACAAGGGTACCGCAAAATATTTTGCAATACTGCACACTATCCGACATAAAATCATCGGAGAAGCTGATGCCGCTCTTGAAGCATACCGAACTTCATTAGACTGGGCTCAGATAAAAAAATGTCTGATGCTTCATTATTCAGACAAGAGAGATATCTCGACCCTCGAGTATCAAATGACAATCCTGATACAAGGTAATACTTCAGTAACTGATTTTTGCCCGAAAGTATTTTATCACTTGTCTTTAATCTTGGACAAGATAGATTGACGCGCTCAATGCCATGACCCAAATCTATCGGGACAAGGCACTAGATACTTTCGTACGAGGACTTAACGGAGATCTTCCTCGTCTGCTGAGCGTGAAAGAACCAACCAGCTTACCTCAAGCGTTGCATATGTGTCTGAAATTAGGAAATATAAACTATAGAATCAATTATGCTAACTCTAAGTTCTCCACGACTCTCAAACCAACACGACAATTTTATCCTGAACTCACACGGCCATCATTTAATAATAGACCCAATCAGGGTCATTACCAACAACAATTCCACCAACACCGCCCTCAACAACAAATCCAGCAATACCGCCCTCAACAACAATTGCAGCAATATCGACCTCAAACCTCAAATCAATTACCATTCAGACCTTCACTTCCACCCAAGGCACCAATACCAATGGATATCGATCCATCCATTCAATCCCGATGTGTAAATTACATTAATAAACCAACGCCCAACAACTACAATAATCGAAACCAAAACACATTTAAAAGTCCGCTCAACAACCTTACAAACAACAACGGATTTTTCATACCGAAGCTGTAATCCATAGTAATAACCAAAATCCACCACAAGAAATGGCATATGACCAAACCGACACCCCAGATCATAATGTACCTTACCCCGATGAACCTACCGATATTAATCATACCATAGACAATAACGATATCACCGAATACGTCGATATCAATTTTTTAGATTAGCTTCCTCCGCTCTCCCATTTTATCCATTTACAATGAAAAATGGGAAAGTGCTTAAATTATTATTAGATACAGGTTCAAATAAAAACTACATAAAACCCGAATTCATAAAAAATCCAACAGCTAATGAAGAAGTATTCACTGTAAATTCAGTCGCAGAGCAGGTTACCATTTCCCAACACGCAAATATCAATATATTTAATGATGAAAAAAAAGTCTCACATTTGTTACCAACGTTGGCACTTAAGTCGGAAATTGATAAGCAGGTAAATGAACTTCTTCGAGACGGTACCATACGTCCTTCTAGGTCACCATACAATTCCCCAGTATGGGTAGTTCCAAAAAAAGCAGACGCTTCAGGAACAAAGAAATATCGTATGGTCATAGATTATAAAAAACTTAATGAAGATACCATACCCGACAAATATCCAATTCCGGATATGAACACTATTTTGACTAACTTAGGGTCAAACAAATACTTCTCTACTATCGATTTGAAAATCGGATTCCATCAGATAGCTCTTCAGGAATCCGACATCGAAAAGACAGCATTCTCCGTAAATAACTGAAAATATAACTCACATTTGGTCTTAGAAACGTCAATTTTCCAACGTGCGTTAGATGGCATTCTTCGCGAACATATTGGTATCAGATGTTACGTTTACATCGATGATATTATTATCTTCGCCAAAACTCTTGAAGAACATTTCGAGAATCTAGAAATAGTGTTCAACACACTGGAAGAGGTGCATCTTAAAATTCAACTGGACAAATGTGATTTCATTAAAGAAGAAATCGAGTTTCTCGGCATAATTGTCGGTCAAAGGGGTATTCGTACCAATCCACAGAAGGTTGAAGCTATCGCCAAATTTCCGCGACCCAAAACGATTCATGACTTACGCTCATTCCTCGGAGCAACGGGTCACTATCGTAGATTTATTCAGGGCTATGTCGAAATCGCAAAACCCTTAACGGAAATCCTGCGAGGAGAAATGAGACGCATTCTTAAAAATCTTTCGAAAAAAACAATAATAAATTTAATTGAGCAGCAAATTAAAGCCTTTCAGCAACTACGTAACTGCTTGATTTCAGAAGACGTCATACTCCACTATCCTAACTTCGATAAATCTTTCGAGCTAACTACAGACGCCTCTAATTATGCTCTAGGAGCAGTTCTATCCCAAGAAGGTGGACCAATTTCATTCCTTTCAAGGACACTAAGTAGAGCAGAAGAGCATTTCGCGGCAAATGAAAAAGAAATGCTTGCAATTATTTGGGCTTTACAGGCCCTGTGTTGCTTCCTGTACGGATCAAAAAATGTTAAAATTTTCACTGACCATCAACCCCTCACTTTTGCACTCATTAACAAGAACACTAATGTGAAAATGAAGCGATGGAAAGTTCAACTCGAAGAATATAATCACGAGTTGATTTATAAACCTGGTAACACAAACGTTGTAGCTGATTTCCTTTCGAGACCTCCCGTAGCTAACATAAATTCCTTAAAAGCCACAGTCCACAGTAGTGATAGTTCCTCCGCAAACCTCATACATTGCACGTAACAGCCAATTAACGTATTTAGGAATCAAATATTCATTCAAACAGGAGAAACCGCACAATATCAATTTAAAATAATTTTCCCTACATATCACTGTCACACTATCATAGAACCTCAGTTTACAGAAACAAATTTAACCGAACTCCTAAAGAAATACCTGAATCCATCAGTAACCAGTTGCATTAAGACAGAAGAACCCATAATGTTAAAAATACAATCTGTCTACCCTTCCCATTTCTCGAACTACAAAGTCCTTTTTAGACAAGTTCAAGAAACCGATATAATAGAAGAAACACAACAGGAAACAATAATAATCAATACACACAATAGAGCCCACAGAAATGCTCAAGAAAAAAAAAACAAATCTTTCCTCAAATGTCAAAAAAGATCCAGAAAATACTCAAACTCTGCAAGACCTGCAAGGAATGCAAATACGAGAGGCATCCCAACAGACCTAACCTTGGAAACACTCCCATACCTACATATCCAGGCCACACAGTTCACATAGACATATTCTCGACAGGTTAAACCAAACTTTTAACTTCAATCGACAAATTCACAAAATTCGCAATAGTAAAAAACATAGAAGGCAAGAGCATTGAACACATTCGGAAACCATTAAGAGAAATTATCTTTCACTTTGGTGTCCCCAAATTTATAGAAAAAGAAAAATTATTTAATTCCCAGTCAATAAAATTTATGCTAAAAAACGAGTTAAACATCCAAATATTCACTGCACCCCCTTACAAAAGCGAGGTAAATGGTCAAGTAGAAAGATTCCATTAACCCTAGCTGAAATAGTCCGTTGTATCAAACAAGAACACCCATCGAAACCCTTTAATGAACTTATAGAATCAGCAGTAAACGAGTATAATCATTCTATCCATTCAACCACCGGTAAAAAACCCGTTGACCTTTTTTTCGGTAGACCCACTACTTTCGGCCCAGATGAATACGAAAAAACAAGACAGGATAACTATCAAAAACTTATTAAAACCCAAGAAAAGAATCTTGAAACAGGAAACCCCCAATTCAGATTCAGTATAGCCCAGGAGATAAAGTATTCGTAAAACAAAATAAAAGATTAGGAACCAAATTAACGAAAGGTACCAAGAGGAAATAGTAAAAGAAAATAGGAACACCACTATAATAACTATGTCAGGAAAAGAAGTCCACAAAAGCAATATCAGAAATTAATATAATAGTTCGCTTCAATTTTAGATCGATCCAATTAATCGTTTCCATCCAATACGGTCAAGCTTCCGTAGAGATACTGGATTATTCCCGATCAGTAGTAACAATAGAAGATGGATAACTTTAAGATACTACATTTAATTAATTTAATGGAATACAGAGACACCCTCAAAGAAATAGAAACGGCTATAAAAAGTAACTTAAGCGACTCTCATCCCTTACAACCGTTCTTGATCCAAGACATCCAAAACTTACACCTATCACTTGAAAATTTAACCGCTGCTAACAAACGTAAAAGATCGATCAATGCAATCGGTTCAGCATGGAAATGGATCGCTGGTAATCCCGATCATGATGATCTAGAAATCCTCACTAACACAATTAACAATGTCATATCCAACAATAACAAACAAGTAGTAATTAACAAAAATATTTTAGAAAGAATAAACAAAGTTTCCGAAATAAATAATGATATTGTTAAAACATTAAAAAATAGCGAACACATTCAAAATTTAAAATTGAAATACTAAAAGAAGATATAAATAATTTGAAACTAGCATTACATCTGTCTAAAGCGAATATTTTAAATACATTTATACTTTCGGCAGCCGAAATAGAATCCATTAAAGACATTTTTTATATCGATAAATTACCTTACAATAATATCGAAGAGGCATTAAATATTGCCGATGTCAAAATAGCTTATAAGAATCAAAAAATAATCTATGTAATCTCCATACCAAAAACGTTAGATGTAAATTGTTCAAAAATTATTATTAAACCATTAAAAATTGAAAAGAAAATACTTAAATTAAATTATGAAAATATTATAAAATGTCAAGAAGAAATATATGGAATAAAATCAAATTGTAAAAAAATTAACGAATTAGATATTTGCTTAAACACTAATTAGGAAAAAATAACAAACGATAATTGTATTTTAAAAATAATAAATCATAAGCAACATAATTGTCATTATACAAATAATGAACACATAAAAGAAATTGAGAGAATTGGAGAACTAATATTGTTAAATAAATTTTATGGAAATATTGAAAATAACGATATGAATAAAACCCTCAATGGGACATTTGTAATTAAATTAAGTAACACAACAATTATCATAAGAAATGAAACATTCACCTCGTACGAAATCTCCAAGGCAAAACCCCTTCCCGCACTACTCCAACAATCCCAAAATCTATCCAAATTCGAAGAAATTTTATCCCTTCAATTAATGAAAGAAGTTTCTTATATTTTTTCCACCTAATCCAAAACCTAAGCTATGACGTTAATTGACTACTATGTTCTTCGGTAATGAAGAACTGACGGGTGCAATCTCACGAGTTGTCAAGAAGACTTATGACTATATTTATGTGCTGCTTGAGCCTTTCATTGTAACATTTGGCATCAAGAGATCTTTGTGAATATTCACATAAACTATGTGCAAAGGAAAACGAAGAACATAAGCGTATTACATACAAATGAAATCAGTTTTTTGGAAAATGTATTGTTTTTGTAGTAAATAAAATGTGATTGTTATATTAATTCAATTCCTATGCCCCACTGTTTACCCTTATCTACATCCCATATTCCTCAATCTCCTGCCATAGTTTCCCATATTCCTGAGCCTATGCCAAGAGACTCAGTATCACAGATTGGTCCACCTGTTCAACCTATGGTTCAATTATGTACCTTTAAGTGGTCTAGACCAACTTCTCCAACAACATCCAATATATATATTTATATATTATATATATATATAAAGGATAATTCTGATATTTTTTTTAAATTTCAAGCTCTTTTCTTTTTTTTTTGTTTATATTGATAGTATTTATTGAATCTCCTATATAATACATAGGACTAACAATAAGGTTACAAATCTTATAAAACTAATACAACATGTGTCCCTCCTACAATGAAGAGGAAGGAGTTCACTTAGCACTACGAGCCTCTAATTAATCCAAAAGGCAGCACGATCGTTACGGATCAGTCAAGACTCCTTTTATGGACAAGGACTCTGGCCATAGGATTAACATGTCGAACTAGTTTATCCATGTAATTAGCTTTACGCTTGGAACATTCATCTTTTACTGGTGATACTTCCAGGTCTTTGTGAATATCTTCATTCCTGATATACCATGGAGCTCCCGTGATTGTTTTAAGAATCTTGGATTGTGCTCTTTGTATAACTTCAATGTTACTCGCGCTCGCGGTACCCCACAATTCAGAACCATAAGTCCAAATTGGTTTAATAATAGAGTTGTACAGTATCACCTTATACTCAAGTCTCAGTCCAGATTTAGAATTGATTAGCCAGTGAAGACTTTGAGCCCTTAGTTTCATATGTATCTTTTCAGCTTCTATATGCTTCCGCCAGGTGAGCCGTCTGTCCAGGTGAACACCAAGATAAGTTACCACTTGAGTTTGAGGAATTGTAACACCATTTAACTTTACTGGAGAACAAGTCAGTCGGTTCAATGTAAATGTAATGTGCTTACATTTCCCCTCATTGACTTTAATTCTCCAGTTGGATAACCGCTCCTGAAGGCTTTTAAGCATCAGCAAAAGTCGAAGTAACAATTTGACTTCTTGTTGGAATGTCGGCAGTGAATAACATGTATAGAGACACAACCTTGGGGAACTCCTGTTTTTAACTTTAATTCATTTGTAACGAAATTTTTCTGTCTTACTACAAACACTAGATTTGATATGTAGGATTGCAGAACTCTATGCCTTACTCGATCAAAGGCTTCAGCTACAACAAGGAATACTGCTGCGCAATATTCTCGCTGTTCAAAGGCAGTTCTTATTTCCAAAGTAACTCTGTTGACTTGCTCAATCGTTCCATGTTTTGCTCGAAAACCAAATTGATGATCTGGGATTGAAATATTTGCTTGTAAATGGTGATTGAGCTTGGCTTTAAGAACCTTCTCAAATAGCTTAGAAAGACATGGAAGCAGACTTATAGGTCTATATGAAGAAGGACATGTCCTATCCTTCCCGAGCTTTGGAACCATTATGATAACCGATGTCTTCCATTGCTTTGGGAAGTATCCAATTCGAAGGATAGCATTGAAAAGACACGAGAGAAAAACTATTGCTGCGTTTGAAAATTCAGTTTTCATTTTTGGCACGATTATATCATAAACAGCAGTTTGTTTTGGATTTTAGTTGAGTCCTTATAACAGATACAATTTCACTTGAGCTTGTTTTTAATGGAGACATTTACTGAATTTGTGATTGCCTGGTGAGGAAGCACAAATTTGTTAGTAGGTAGATTAGGTTGAAACACGTGCTCAAGATGGTTGGCAAATACATTAGCCTTCTCTTCATCAGACCAAGCCCAACTTCCGTTACTGTCTCTAATAGGTGAATCCAGCTCCACAGGAGTTTTTAGCGATTTTTGCGCTTTCCAAAGTGAAAATCTAGTGTTTGAGGGTGGTAGGTTATAGATATAGCGCCTTTGTGCCTCGAGCTGGTCGCTTAAAAGTGCTTTGGCTAGTTTTTTTTGTTGCATCTTTTAGCCTTTGTTTAGCAGTAGAAGATCTGTGCTGTTGCCATTCTCTTCTCAATCGTCGTTTAGAAGCAACCAGTTCTTCATTTTCCCTATTTGAGAACGATTTTCTGCTGAACTTGTGAGCAACAATCGCAGGTGTTGATACCTCAGCTGCAGCTACCAATACGGCACTTAACTCATTAACAGATTTGTCAATATCGCTTTCAGAGTTGATCGCAGGTGCAATTTTAATGTGAGAACTAATATACTTTTTATATTGCAACCAATTAATTTTATTAGATATATAAACTATATAGTCTGGTATAAAGAAGTTGTTTTTGCTAGTTAAATGAGTCTCACAGACTAACATTGTTATCCTCTAGATACTTCATCAGCTCTAGTTTGTGCTGTGAGACGCCACTTGCGTTCCAGTGAGTCATTTTTAAATGAGCCATTATGGGGAATTTAACTTATCCAAAATTTTCACTTGGATTTTCATCATCTCGTGAAAAGAGTTTTTCATCATTAAGATTGATTGATTCAGGGTCTGTAATAAATTCACCAACATAGATTCACTAGAACTTTGTGGTTGCAACACTGGCTCATTACACGCATTTAGAGTTGGGGTAGTTTGTGAGATTGGCTTATTATGTTGAGACATTGGAGCCTTAGGCTTCACAATGTTTTTCGCAGTTTCTTGTTGAACGCCTAAGCGCAGGGCACCTGCATACGAAACATTTGAAGTTAATGGACACATAACCGTCGTTGATTCTGTACGGTTAGCCTCACGGCTAAAACGGGCGGAATTTTTTTGAGACTGCAAACGGTTCTTCAACTCCTTATATATAGGACAACCTCTATGATTGGCTGTATGATTGCCCCATAGTTACTGCATTTTGTTAAGATCAGGATTATCGCGACTTAGTTTACAGGTTGCGGTTTCATGCAAGTCTCCACAAGCTACGCATACTGGACTAAGAGTGCAATAAGATTTCGTGTGGCCAAATTCCTGACAATTTGTGCATTGCACAAGATTTACTCGTTTGTGAGGCTCCTCCACAGTTACCCTACGGTAAAGTAAATATTTAATGTTGTAAATGGGATGCACTTAATTTTTCTTTAAGTACTGCAACTTTGGGGCCAACTCAATTTTGTACAATGGCTAATGGCTGTGGGATTTTATTTTTATTAAACATATTAATCACTACTTTGACTTCAAACCCTTGTTTGCTTCCGTATAAATTTGGACCTTAGTTTCTTTTATATGGTAATAGGGACAATATGAAAGTTATTCTTGCCAACTATTCTTTGGATAGCATCTACCAGCCTATTCGTGCTTTCTTCACGAACATATATTGGGGGAGCTTTCGCGGTTTTAGGTTTCGATGAGTTTTTGTCATCGTGTTTAGCAGGTTCATCCTTTTCAGCAAGTAGTTGGAACTTATTACTTGCCAAAATCGTTTTCTTAGCATTATTATTTTGCTGTGGGCTTAGTTTACGCTTATTGTAGATTTGTATGTATCGTTTGACAAGCTTTCATAGTCTTCGTCGCTTCGTCTTCTTCGTCTGTTTGAACTTCATCATCTTCATTTATGTTTGTAGTAGCTTGTTTTTGTTTAAATTGCGCCTTATGTGCATATTCTTCTGAGTCTTAATTTATTCCCAACAGAATGCAGATCGTCATCAAATCGCGTTCGGTTAAATGTTTACTTAAGTACTCACATTTTTCAGCATCATCTACGTCATCAAATCCACTGAACTCCCTCAGCATTTTTCCCATTGTTGCGGTCACCATCCTCTTCAAAAATATACTTGTGCGAAGCGCAAATGCTTGCTTTGGATGCCGTCTTCAATTGCTTGACAATGACTCACTCACTTTACCTTGTGCATTAAACTGACGGGACGAGCCTCCAAAATATAGGATTTGTTTAATTTAGAAAGGTTTAGGTTTTAATAAATGTATAAAAAGTTTTGTGTCTTCCGTCGTTCACTTCAGCGTCTTACGTCTTTCAGAGTTTGTCTTACCCTCTCAGCGTTGCTCTCCTTCGTCGTTGCTTGTTGCTCACGTCGTTGCTTGTTTTCTTTTTGTTGTTGTATTAGTTTTGTATTTGGTATATGTTATTATGCAAATAAATATAGTCACTCGCAATCATACTTCCAAAAAAAAAAAACCTAGTTAGTTTCAGCAGGCTAGGCCATTTCTACGTACGTGTATTGTATATGCAGGCCTATTGGCAATAAATGTGCACGGTCAAGGAAAAGCCACCTTAATCAAAGCATACGTTCCACTATTTATATATGTTCCTACTCGGGCATATTGAGGTTGTGTTAACTGCAGATGCATTTTCAGCATACCTCAAATGCCTCGATTTGTCGCGAGAAGAGTTTTTCCGACTGATATTCATAGCAACAATGACACAAATTTCGTCGTCGCTTTTCGTAAAATGGCAAAAACATTCAAGCTTTTATCTAAAGACAAGGTGTTTGGAAGCTATATGGCCGTACACGTTATTAGGTGGCACTTAATATTGCCTGATGTCCCTCACTTTGGTGGCAGCTGGGTAGTCAAATCTGTAAAATTCCATTTACGAAGAGTTGTGGTGATCATCAAATTGCTGATATGGTCCTTGTGTACGAAGAACGTTCTCCTACATCAATGGCTAATGGGTCGTGTATTCGAGGTACACCCAGGTTGGGATAAACTGGTTCATGTAGCCACTATTAAAACCCATAAAGTGTCCATTCAACAAGCTTTGTCAAAGGTTTCCGGCGAAATGGAAAATTTCTAACGGCGGGGAGTATGTTTACGCTTTTTCTTAAGCAGTGGTTAGTTAGTTTTTTAATATTAGTTTTGTATTTTGTGTATAAGTTATTATGCAAGTATAATAAATAAAGTCAGTCACAATCATACTTCCAAATACAACACATTGGTTTGCACTCAATACCAAAAGAAGGATAGAGTCCATTGATTTTGGTATGTACATTTGTTGCTACAGGAGCCACTTTGGAAAGCGTAAGACGCGGCTGCAAATAACAAAACAAAATAAAACTCATTAACGTTCTGTTTTCTAACGGACAAGAAATAATCTTCTCCATACAAGGTAATGGATCTACAAATAATTATTACAATGTAAAAATTATAAAATTTATGTATATGCAATTTAATGCAGTCCAAGGTTGGACGATGAAGTGCTAATTTATTTCTGCCTAACTTACAGTTCTTTTGCCTAAAAGAAAACTTAATTGTAACTTATATTATTGGCAGTCAACCAATTGGAGCGCAGCACGTCGACAACGTAACTGGTTACGTTAATTTGGTGCCCAGTTGCATCACATTGACATTCAATGTGTAGACCCCGTGGGAACAGCAACTTTGTGACTCATGCGCTTTTGCAGACATTGCGTCAGCAGATTATTGGTGAGAAAATGCTGTTGAGATCGCTGACTTGGGCTGTGCATGTTAACTCTTCTCTCCATAAATATCTTGGCCCGGAGATTCCCTGGAACAGGGGTCGTGGGACCTGCAGCAACCTTTGGCATTTCTAAGTTAGATCCAATTACGAGTTTGGACTATAGAATGCGAGTAGCACAATTAGAATCATGCCAACATCCACTGTTATGGAGTAGTTTGTTCGGTCAAATTAGTACCCTTGGTTGAAACGTTTGCCATCACTGGCGGCATTATCTGTAGTGAGGTGGTATGCGAAGGCCGTTGACGCCGATGGCTTCATTATCCAGCCGGATCAGATAGGATCCAGACAAAAGATGAGAGGAATTGTGAAATGTAATATTCCCATAAAAATTAGAGTGTCTCTTCCTCAAAGAACTCAATGGGATCTTTGGAAGTTGTATGGAAGGTACATTCGTCCGAACCTCCCCTCAACAGCCTAGGTATGCAGCTGGTTTCGTTCAGTTTTTGCAGAGAAGAGATAGTTGTGTTTGCCAAGAGCTAGCAGCGGCCTTTTATGCCAAATATCTGTCCTCAAACCTGATGAATATGAATATGGTGCTGAAATTCAAGTGTATGCACGGGTGATTTATTACCCGTATGTTGAATATTACGGTGCCTTAGGGGTGGAGAGAACGTGGAGCAGAGTTCTACGATTTGTGTATATCGATGGTCGTCCATACTCAATAGCCTCTATATCGTTGTTGAAGGGTAAAGTTCAGTTTCCGTCAGAAGTTGGCTGATCTCTTCTCTATCCAGTAAGTTGGTGTTAAGGATCCGACTTTTCGCCACTTAACATGCCAGTACCAGGTCAGTCACCTTTTCCTTGACTACTGACAGTTGGCTTGTCACAAGTTGATCAGCCAACTTGGTCTCCTCGGATATTACAGAGTTGTCCCGCCCTTTGATAATATTTAATTTAATTTAATTTAATTTTGACGATAATTTCTTACGTTGCTGTCATCAGTTTGTCGACAATGTGGTATTGTTGGTTATTTTTGGTGATAATAACTTGTGTGCGAGCTAGAATATTATCCAAATCAATTGCGTCTGGATTTTTCCCGCTATTATATTTACATTAAGTCTGGACTTAAATTTGCTCAATTTTTTGTAATTTATACGCTCCGCCCTGTTGAAGAATAGGTCGTTCAGTTTGTTGTTCATTACTGAATGAATAGTGTTGTTGTAACGGTCTACTCCCAAACTTTAAAGTTCCTTCATGTAAAGTTTTGGGAACTCTTGTTTGATGCAGCAGAGAGTGGACCATTGCCCTCGCTTCTCTGGATTATCTTAAAACGGCAACGTCGAAGATATCGACATGAAGGATTCACTTCTGGGTATTTAGGAACGGGAGTCTCACATAGTGGCGGATGTTGTGGGTGACAATCGAGGTTGCAAATGTCGTAGGTCAAAGTGTTCTTCTTCGTCCTTGTATAGGGTAAATTCTTCCAAGTACACTTTAGCAGCAGTTATAAGTAAAATTCCGGTATTTGTTTACCATTGTTGTTGATGTGTTAAATACATTTTTCAGCATACCCTTGAGTATGAGTGTCGAAGGGATAGGGATCATTGAACTCTTTAGTCCATTTCTTAATAAAGCCGAAAATACTCTTAGCTTTAGTAAAAGTTGATGAAATATGAGGGTTGAAACTCAATTTAGGATCAAAAATCACACCAAGGTCACTGAAAGTAGGAACATGCGCCAATGAATTATTGTCTATCGTATAAGAAGCTAAATGAGGTCTCTTACGATGAAACGTCATGAACATGCATTCAACGCGGTTTAGCACCAGAATATTACTAAGTCAAGTTAGATCCTCTTGTAGTCTAATATGCGAAGAGATGTTGTTAAACGATAGACAGAGTTTGACATCAGAACACGAGAGTATTTCAAGGAAAGAGGAAGATCGTTTATGGACAGATTGAACAATAATGGACCAAGGTAGCTTCCTTGAGGAATACCAGAAGTGACATCAACTGGACTGGGAAGAGTGGAATTAAATAACACTCGTTGAATTATATTTTTTAAATAAGAAGAAATCCATTAAAGAAGATGTTGCGGGAAACCTAAAAGGTTTAGTTTATGTAAAAGCAGATTATGATTTACGGAGTCAAATGCTTTACTGCCATCGCTGAAACCAAGATGTACTAAAGATGTAAACTCAAGCAAATTAGTAGTAGGTGAAAGCTTTTTCATACAACAGTGTTGAGAAATAATAGATTTTCAGTGGTGATAAATGGTCGAAGTAATCATTTTATCGAACAACTTTGGAATTGCCGAAAGTTTTGCAATACCTCTGTAACTGAATATGTCAGCTTTGTTACCTTTTCTTATGTAGGGGAACTATAAAGGATTCCTTCCAAATAGAAGGAAAAAATTCACTCTGAAGTGATAAATTGAAAAGTTTCAAGATCGGCTTACGTAACTATTCAGCGCAGTACTAAGTACACAACTAGGTATTTTGTCAGGACCGGGCGAGTAGATTTCAAATATTTTAAATTGGTAAGAAAACACTCCTCACCAATTGCAGGAGAAAGAATGTGGTTACATAAGGGAATGGGATAAGGATAACGATTGTAAATATATGATATAGAAGAATAAGTGGATTGAAAAAATTTTGCGAACAGGTCTGCAATACCCAAATCACTGTACGCTTTTTCGTCAACTAGATACATCGACGAGGGAAATAAAGAAGAGTTGAGCTTTGAATTCCCAAAGTTCTAAAACTGCTTTGGGTCACGCGAAAATTGCAGCATTCAACGAGAGAGGTACTTATTGTAACAAAGGCTATTTAAAGAAAGAAAATTAGTCCGAGCCACACAAAAATTCACAAGAGCAACAGAAGAGCCAGTACTCTTGTATTTTTTATAAAGCCTCGACTGAATGTTCTCCTGGTTAAAATGTCTTTACGTAAATCAAGGTGGTTTGTAAGATACTTTAGAAAAAACGTTAAAGAGGACATAGGTATTGAAAATATTAAAAACCGTTGTATAGAAAAAATTTATAGCAATAGTCCTATCACTGCAATTATACAAAGAGGACCAATCAGTTCCAAGAAAGGTTGTATTTAATTGGGCAAAATTTACTTTTCGAAAACAAAACCGGCGGTAACATGTAGATGTCGAGGCAGAAAGAGGGCAGGTTAAAGAATGCGATATTTGCAATTTTGGATGGTAAGTATACTCAGGAAAGCATAAAGGTTGGGATCTTGAAACAGAAGTACCAAGAGAATCATTACTGAAAACAAGATCAAGTAATCTATTCGAATGATTGACAATAGAGTTCATTCGAAATAAAGAGTGGTCAAATACGGCGTCCAAGAAATCATGATGCGCTGAAGGAACTAGATTAAAGGACCACGTAATGCGTGGGTGGTTAAAATCATCTAGCACGATAAAAGAATCACGGTCTCGAAGAATATTATTAACTGAGTTAATAGCATTGGCATGACTGAAATAAATTTACATTATATAATTCATGAGGCAACAATAGTTTCACACAAATAAACTCAATGTTAGGAGAACATTTGAAATTGACAAGTTCAGATCTCAGGCAATAACAATGAGGACACCGCCACCACGGCGAGTAGGGCGATCTGCCCTAAATGTAGTAAAGTTTGAGCAAAAAATTTCATTGCTAAGAATGCAAGAGTTAAGTCTCAGAAAACGCTATAACATCAGCTTCAAACGCGAAACTGTTCCTATACAAAATGTTAAGAAGGCCTCCAACATTTTGATATTGAATAGAAAGGTTATCAGACGACAAAATTAGTTTTTTAAGATAGTGTTCCAAAGTGGAATTGAACTTGTAGAAGGCACACTAGCATATGGTCGAAGTTTTTTACGTCGAAGTTTAAATTCATTGACAATAATATGCTCCGGCCAAAAATTTTCAGCACAAATAGTAGCAAAAATAACGTTCAAAACACTTATTTTGAAAGAGGCAATGGCACGCGGGTTCAAGAAATTAAATTTCGGAACATTCGCCTTAACATTTATTTTGGTTTCAATATAAAAAATAATATCTTCGCAGGATCTGCTATCTGCTGCCAACCTAGAAATGAAAACATTTCGACGGGGTGAAATCACAGTAAGAACAGGTACTGAACAAGTTAAGTTAGATGCAGGTAATGGCACAGATGCCAATATGGGCTCAGGTACCGACAAAGGAAGGGGTGTATGACCATTAGTGAACACATTACCATTGTTGTCCACCGCAGTGTTCAACGAGAAATGTGAAGCAGGTCTAGACCGTTTGGAAGTAGATGCTATATCAGCATTATCCTTCCCGGTATTGGATGTTGTTGGAGAAATTGGTCTAAATCGCTTAGAGGTACAAATTTGATCCACAGGTGGAACAGGTGGACTCATCTGTGATACTGGGTCCCTTGACATAGGATCAGGAATATGGGAAATTATGGCAGGAGTTGGAGGACTATGGGATGTAGATAAGGGTAAACAGTGGGGCATAGGTGTTGAGGTAGTATTAATAGGAGGGGTTATAATCTCGAGTGCTTGAGTAGTGATAGGTAATGGAGTAGGGTTAATCAATGGAGCAAGTGACAATAAAAGAAGGTGAGGAGGTGAATTGAACTGATACTTACTAAGTAAGTCCACATCCGAAACAAAATCTAAGGCAAGTTGTTTAACTGTCCTATTCAGCTTGATAAATTTGTCACGTTTACTACGATACATCGACGAAAATTCAACCGATTCTTAGAACAGGACGGGCACGACCACGTCAATCTACCACAGATAATTTTAGATCTGCTAGCAATCTGTCATGGTCACTACCTGTCAGTCCCGCACATTTTAGATGGCAAATATTATCACACAACCAATAATGCACGGGCTGTTGAGAATCAATATCAAATGAATTTTTATTTTTGCACGAAATATTACTACAAATCATTTTCAAGCCAAATACTAAATAAAACAACAAAAGAAATTAAACTAGGTATGAGAAAAAAAAAAGAAATTGAATAACCAAGAACACACAGTATAAAAACAAATTTTATGAGACACCCTGTCAGGCAGTTGCAATATCTATATCTACATATTATAAAACAAAGTCGCTTTTTTCCTATAACCGCTTCAATCTTTAAA
Organism: Amiota minor; assembly: GCA_037043295.1. Taxonomy (NCBI): domain Eukaryota; kingdom Metazoa; phylum Arthropoda; class Insecta; order Diptera; family Drosophilidae; genus Amiota; species Amiota minor. The sequence goes on along the minus strand of JBAMAW010000858.1, from coordinate 83,623 downwards.
TATACGCAACCTATTTTGATGCGGTTTTTTTTTAATAGATAGAGTGATTAAAGAGGAAGGTTTATATTTATAATATTTATAATAACATCCATTAAATAGTGTAGAAATACTGTTATTTTCACTATACTTATACCTATATGCCTATCTTTAAAATTAATGTAGTAGGCATAGTGTTAAAATTCATGGAAAAAGCATTTACTGTCACTACAATATTCCAGCTTCTCATTGTTTACACAGCAAAGTTTCTTCAAATGTGATTTTAGATTTTTTTTATTTAAGTCTGATTATTACTATCAAGAAATTAAAAAGTCATGTCTGGAAGACGTCGTCGTTCGAACATAGGTCATAGTACAGTGAATGCCAAAAGAGTACGTTCAGCAAGAGATGAAGAATCGTCATCGGAACGTGAGGCTCGCCTCAGTCAGCTTCGTGATAAATATAGAGCACTCAAAAAATAGTATGACCCCGCAAAACTCGAGAACGGCTGGACCAATTTTGATGGTTTTTGGTTTTTTGTTGTACTCATAGAGTTACAGTCAGGTTCTTTGCTACATTTGGATCCGGTAGGTAGCGCTGTTCTCCAAATATAGATAGTTTTATGCCATTTTTAAATTTTATTTTTATTTGGTGCAAAATATACTGAACCGATATTTTTTAAAAGAACAAATGATTCTTAAAGTTGCTTAGGTTATAATAGAATATTAAAATATATTGTAAATTATTAATTACACATTTTACAACAAAGCTTTTTATAAGAAACACCCAATTAACGCATAGAGGGTGTAGCAACGCACGCCGGTTAATGCTAGTACTGTATAAAAGCGTATATTAAAACAAGTAAGAATCTTAGCTTACTCAGATATTATCGCAACAACAAGGCAAAACAAATAAAAAGCGTTGAAATGTTAATCACAATAACAAAAAGCATTGAAGTAAAACAAGAGAATAAAAAACACAATAACAAAAAAACACTGATACTACAGAATGCACAAAAATATGTAATAATTTTGCAAATCAAATAGATTTATAAAACAAAAACAATTATGCACAACTACACATACCTGATGATCCGGCGAATGCACTATTTTAAAAAATAATAAGAAAACAATACTATAGAAAGAAGCAAAAATTGTATACTAAAAACGTAGCCCCTGTTACAAATAACAAGATTCGTAGACAGAATGTAAACAAACAGTATTTCCCACCGCCTGTTGATTCGTACTCCCCCAGATGGCATGATGGGCATTTGCATTACACCCTAGAACCACATCGATTTCCTCATTCTTTGCATGCAGAACGACGGTTTTGATGTTCTCCGGTGGAAGATCAACCTCTTCGTATGGAAGGTAAGCAGAATCGAGGTAAAAACTCCTACCATTCCTCCTCTCACATACCACTACTGTGAGGTCCTTGTTGCTTTAACGAGATGAGAAAAGAACATTAATACCATCTCTTACCACGACACAGTTTCTTGTCCTACCCTGCATCATCACTACCCAGTTCCAGATTTTAGGCTTTTGTGAGGCTCACAACTCTGCGATATTCGTCTCTTTCGTCTCGCCCTACAGATCTGCCAACCGCTTCAGCACTTGCACAGGAAGTGGATGCAAACCACGAGAGGTATGTTTTCGCAATAAGCTATGCCAATTGGAATTCGGAGCAACCAAAGAGAGGAGATCCGGATGCCAACAATGGTAATGGATCCAATATTCGAAGAAGATTACATTTTACATCAGCAACTCAACAGCGAACAAACAGACAGCCGACAGCCCGCAACCAGTAGCGGCCAAAATAATCAAGGTGGGGTCAAAAAACACGGAACCTGCGGATAATGATTGTGGCAGTTCTAGATGCGGTTGTATAGTGGCCCCGTTGACACCAATATGAGGAATCAGGAGCAAGGGTCAAATCAATGGAGAAAGCAAAGTCAAGCGTCCAGCCAATGGTGGAATCAGAAAAGGGGTGCTAATTTGAATCGGCAACCTAGCATTAGATTTCAGACGATAAACCACATGGGACAAGTGGAAAGGGAGGTCGATTGTTTAGTTCAATTAAACCAGTCGATAAGAATTTTTCGGTTAAGTTCATTTACAGGACAACCAATATAACACATAAGTATAGAATAAACCTATTTCGAGGAAGTTTCGATTTCTTTATTTTACTAGATTTGTCAGCTTGTGATGGTATTGCGGGATTTGACCTAATGAATAAAGGCCACGCGACTAATAAATTAAAGGAGAAAATTATAGTGCATGATTTTAGCTTCGAGGCCATGTTCTTCCTACATGTTCAGGATGTAAGTCATTTGCAGTTACAGACCGAGTCCGTCCCTGGTTGTGTCAGGGGGATATTTAAAAATATTATTTGTAACGTGTCAGCAGTTTTTGCAGATCCTAATGAAGAATTACCATATAATACAAATGTGGTTGCAACGATCCGTACGAAGGACGAACAACCGATCTCTGCAAAATTCTATCCATACCCCTTGGGTGTAACGGAATTCATGGAAACCGAAGTTAAGGATCTCTTCAAAAGTGGCATCATTCGCCCTTCACGATCACCGCACAATAACCCAATTTGGGTTGTGGACAAAAAGGTGCTTCACGAAAATGGGGTCAAGAAAAAAAGAATGGTTATCGATTTTCGGAAGTTGAACGAGAAAATTATTGAGGACTCATACCCTATTCCAAATGTGGGGGTTATTTTGTCAAATCTGGGAAAAACAAAATTCTTCACAACTTTATATTTAAAGTCAGGTTTCCACTAGATAGAGTTGGCAGAGTCTGATCTCGAGAAGACAAGCAGTCTTTCTGTGTGCGGCGGAAAATATGAATTTTGTCGACTGCCTTTTGGGTTGAAGAATGGCCCGGCAATATTCCAGAGGGCTGTTGATGACGTTCTCAGGGATCATGTATGAAAATGTTGCTCTGTTTACATCGACATAAAGCACAAAAAAGACATGCTTAGGATAAATCGTATTGATGGTAACTATATCCTATGGGCTACTGGGCTAACATACTGTAGTAGAATAACATAATGTAGTAGAATAAGTGTATGTATTGTACAAGTATTGTATATGTATTGTGTATGTAAAGGAATGTGAGACAAAGGGAGAATGGAACAAGAATAAAGTTTTCAGTTTGTGTTGTGCCAGCAAAGAAAACGGACGCGTAAGTTTTTGGTATTAGCGAAATGGCGGATCGCGGTGAGCTGTTGGATTTTTTGAGACAAGCGAATAGACTACGAAAGAGGGACGGCAAGGTAAATGAGTGCACAACAAATGAAGAGACAAATGAAAAAGAAAAAATTAAAGAGAAACAGCAGTGGAACGCAAATGAGTGCATATCAGATCTGTCAAAAGAGGGGACAAATGTAAAAGAATAAACGGAAAAGAAACAGCATTGGAATGAAAATGTGTGCTGCAGGTTTGTCAAATAAGAGAACAAATGAGGTGACAATGGAATGGCAATGGAATGCATCAGACTTAACGGCAGAGAAAACAAATGACATGGCAAACATAGAGATAGTGAAGCAATGGCAATGGTACACAAATGAAATGACAAACGAGAAGAATATGAGACGACAAAGGAAAAACACAAAAATGTAGCAAATGAGAAAACGAGAGACTTGTTGCGAAGAGAGAACGAACCGTTACGGGCAACCGTTGAAGTGGCGATGCGACCGATTCATGATCACTTATTTTAAATGATTTAAAGAAGATGATTTCGTGGTACGATGGTGAGACTTGTGTTAGTGGGTGGATTTCACATATTACCGCTTTAAAAAAAACGCACAACAATACTTTTTGGGAAACCAAAAGGAAAGGCACAAACGTGGCCGCAGTCAAAGACAGATTATGCGTGTGAAGTTGTTGACTACGTTTTGGCGGAGATGGAAAAAGTCTTCGGTGCAAAGGAGAGTCGGATTGTATTGCGTCAGAGGTTTGAGGCGCGCAAGTGGCGTACTGAAGAACCATTTTTAAAATATTTAAATGACAAGATATTTCTGGCTAATAGCATTGAAATGACAGAAAGCGAAATAGGTGAATATGTCATTCATGGTATACCAGGTCGCCAGTTGCGTGTAAATGCGAGCATGCAACGTTTTAAGTAACAGGATGACTTGCTTTCGATGCCAATGTGCTTCTATAATTTTGGGTAGAGATTTTTTAAGAAAATGTGCAAGTTTTTGTGGCAAAATGAAGGTGGCATAGATAAACATAGATTAGATAAAAAACAGACCAGTGTAGTGAATCAGTTTGCGAATATGACTTTGAAAAGAAATTTTTGATGATTGATTATGTAACAAATAATAGGAATTATTCAGTAGGAGAAGCTCTAACGTTTGAAGAAAATCTTGTGATATGTCAAAGCAGGGATGAAGATATCGTAAGAATAAAGTCAATGTTAGAAAAAGCTGAACACAACCTCTATGAGATGCGCAATGAAATAGTTTACAGGAAAGACAAAAATGGAACATTGTTGTTCTACGTCCCGAAAGACATGGAAACGCATGTCCTCTTTAAGTATCATGATAATTTCAAAAACGTATTGGTTTCCAAAAGTGAAGCGGAAGGTGGAACACCATATAAGGAATTGTATGAAGTGTATCACGTTTTCGTCAAAAACGGAAAAAGGAAGGTATATTCACAATATCCCTAAAAGTACTACCACTTTTGAAGTGACACATGTCGATCATTTTGGCCCAATATCGGTCACGGGAAACACAAAGAAACACGTTCTTTTAATTATAGATGCAAGTACAAAGTTTGTGAAATTATACGAGACGAAAATGACAAAGTCAAGCGAAGCGATTATTGCACTGAGCAGTTATTTTAGAGCATACAGTAGGCCTAAGTATTTAGTTTCGGATCGACGCACTTGCTTTACGTCGAAGGAATTTTGTGATTTTCTAGAATCAAGAAACGTTCAGCATATTAAGATTGCTACCGGATCGCCCCAAGCGAATGGGCAAGTCGAGAGCATGTTGGCTAAGACCGTGAGCTCTGGTAAAAATTTTAGCTTGGGAGAAGCACTAGAAACAATTGAGTTTGCAATGAACAACACGGTGCATAGAACGATAGGTAAGCATCCAAGCGTGATGTTGTTTGGGGTAGGACAGAAAGGAAGCGTAGTAGATTACCTAAAAGACAGTATAGAATGGGAAAAGGAAAAAGATAGAGATCTAGAGGTGGTGAGGGCTGAAGCGCGCAATAAAGAGAAGCAATTGCAAGATTACAACGAAAGTGTCTCAAACAAAAGGAGGAAAAAACCAACGGTATACAATCCAGGAGATTATGTGGTCATACTTATAATACGAGAAGTAAAAGTAATTAGGCTGTATTTATAGCCGTATGTATGTAAGATATTTTGTAACGGTCGGGATCAGGAGATCCCTGTTGTCAGGATGGCCGAGTTGTAGTAGTATAAGTGTATGTAGTGTATAAGTATTGTATAGGTATTGTGTGTAAAGTATTGTGATACAAAAGGAGAATGAAACGTAAATAAAGTCAGTTTATGTTGTGCCATCAAGGAGAGCGGACGCGTTTGTTTTAGTTCCTACAATACCAATATACCTTTCACTTTAAATGAGAAAGATTTATAATTCTTTTTTCAGTTGAGTGATCCAAGAACGACGAAGTGGTCAAGTTGACGTTGCGCAGAGGATTATCAGTTGATATCATTACTTTACTTTAATTATTACTTTCTTTATACTGCACACAAATACATTTAAATAAAACTTCATCTTTGCATATATGTACGTACAATTTTAAATTTAAGTGCTACTTGCAACCGTGTTATGTGATTTGAACTTATGTATATAGAAACATATTATACATACATATATACAATACAATTTTATGTAGTAAAAACCAACGAAATATTCTAAATATATTAAATATCAACTCCCACAAACTTTATTTAAGGGGGATTCTTCTTCATTTTTCGTAGCTTTAAAGTCGTTTTTGTGTTGTTCATTGACCCTAAAGGATTTTGCTTGGGCACGTTTCGATTTGAATTGGATTCCATGACCAGGGCAATCACAGTTTTCCGTGAAACACTTCTCTCGACAACACAAGCGACAAAGGCGATACTTGCATTTAAAGCCAAGTGGATTTGCACATTGTGCACAGTTGTCCAAGCATCTTTCATTTCGGACTGATACTTCTGATTTAATAGGTCGCCGCATTCGTCTTCTGAGTTTTTTCATGCGCTTTCGCGATATTTCATTGCCCTCATTATCGTAATATTGTCGCTTTATTCGATCTGGGTCTCCTGCCAAACGTGTTTTCTCTTCTATGATTTGACGGTGCATTTCAGGCGTCATTCGAATATATGGTTGGCATATCCATGGTGGAAGTGACAAATTTTGCTGCAAATAAGTAGATGTTAATAATTGTTAGTGTAGTATTGTATAACGTAGAAGCAAACTTGCATCTGCTTCAAGTACCGTAATGATTGAATCCACTTCCTCTGATTCATACAGCGATACACCATTATGGAAAGGCTCATATTTTGCTTTGATTTTTGTAATAACATCTTTGAAACTCTGCACTTTATTTGATGTGGCTAATTCCTCTCGTAATGACATATTTTGATTTATGTTCATACTGAATGTAGTTTATAAATAAATTAACCCTAGAATGCCTCATAGACTCTGGAAGCCCAGTAAGCCTCATCAGAAGTTACTATATTCCAGCCAGCGCTAGGTTGATGTCGGCGCCTGGTGTTAATTTTTATGGTTTTAATAAGAGTGAATTAAATATCCGTGGAAAGATAATCGGATTTATTAAAGTTTTGAATAAATTTGTAAAACTGGAGTTATTAATTGTTCCTGATGAGTGTTTCTATTATTTTGGGTAGAGATTTTTTAAGAAAAAGGTGTGCTAAGATTGTGTGGCAAAATGATGGTGGCATAGATAAACATAGATTAGACAACAAAACAGACCAGTGTAGTGAATCAGTTTGCGAAGATGACTTTGAAAAGAAAATTTTGATGATTGATTATGTAACAAATGATATGAATTATTCAGTTGGAGAAGCTCTAACGTTTGAAGAAAAAAATGATTTTGAAAAGTTGTTTAAAAAATGTTACCTGGAATCTGATCGACCAAACGAACCAAAGGTGAAATGTGAAATGAAGATAGTGGTCAATGACACTAAACCATTTAGTTGCAATCCTCGTCGTCTTTCATATGCAGAGAAGGGTCAATTACAAAGCTTACTGGATGAATATTTAAGTAAAGGGTACATAAGGTTGATTTATTAGATAGACTAGAGGGTAAGGCAATTTTTACCAAATTTGACCTTAAGAATGATTTCTTTCACGTTTTTATGCATCGAGAGTCGGTGAAAGATACATCTTTTACGACCCCGCTAGGACAGTTCGAATTCTTAATGATGCCCTTTGGCCTGCAGAATGCACCCTCTACATTCCAGAGGTTCATTGATAAAATTCTCGTGGACATGATAAAAGAAGGAAGGGTTATTGTGTATTTAGATGATGTGATGATTGCGACTGAAGATATGAACACACACTTAGATATTTTAGAGGAAGTCTTTGATAGGTTAGTGAAAAATAAACTGGAGCTAAGGCTTGATAAGAGTGAGTTTTTTAAAACAAGCGTGGAATATTTAGGCTATAACATTACAGGTGGTGGTATACAGGCCGATGAGAAAGGCTTAGAGGCAGTTAAAATTTTTCCGGTTCCAACAGCAATTAATCAAATGCAAAGTTTCTTGGGACTTTGTTCCTATTTTCGTAGGTTTGTCAAATATTTTTCGGTTATTGCAAAGCCACTGTATGATATAACAAAGAAAGATAAGGAGTTTAGTTTCGGATCCGAGGAGGTGAAAACGTTGGAAGTCCTTAAGTGCAAACTAAGGTGCGACGTAGCGTTGTACAGCCCAAATGACGAAACAGAGATGCATTGCGATGCGAGTTCAATAGGCTTTGGATCAATTTTATTACAAAGGAAAAGTGATGGAAAATTACACCCTGTTTTTTACTTTTCTAAACGCACAACGGATGCCGAGTCAAGATATCATAGCATTGAACTCGAAACATTGGTCATAATATACTCTTTGAAGCGTTTCATATCTACAAGGGATAAGATTTGAAATCATAACTGACTGCAATTCACTAACAATGACCCTCAATAAAAACGATATTAACCCAAGAATTGCAAGATGGGCGTTGGAGCTCGAAAACTATGATGATACGCTAGAACACAGGGCTGGGAAGAGGATGAAGCATGTAGATGCATTAAGTCGCTGTACGAACATAATGGTGGTTGAACTAACTCATTTGAAGAAAACCTTGTGATACTTTCTGACAATAAAGTACTCTGAATTTGTCATTGAAATTGCCCGCGTTTAGTATTTTTTCGGGGTATTTTTTCTGTATGTTGAGTCTATGGAGTCATGCCGGGTTCCCTGAAGAGGCAATTTGAGTTTGGAGAGCAGGAAAAAGTCACACCGAGCTTAGTCAGGTGAATAGGGTGGCTGGTCGATGGTATTTATCGCGTTTTTGGCCTTATAATCGTTAATAACCGTAGCCCGGTGAGATGCCGCGTTATCATCATCCTTATTGACCGTCTGGCCGTCCGGAACGAACTCATGGTGAACCCCTCCACGGATATCGAAGAAAACAATCAGCATCACCTTGATTTTTGTACGACTTTTTCGAGGTTTTTTCGGTTTCGGCTTATTTTTTTTTTCAACCATTCTGATGATTGTTGGCTCGCTAGCACGTCGTACTCGTTATGATCCGTCCCATGAACGTGGGATCAGAATTAGCCCGATCCAGCATGTCTTCAGTGACCTTCTGCCGATACTCTTTTTCGAGAAAATTCAGCTCAATAGGAACGAGCCGAGTGGCGACGCGCTGCATGCTCAAATGGTTGACCAAAATTAAACGAACTGTTTCACGATTGATGTTGAGTTCACATGCTATCTCTCTAACACTAACATGACCATTTTCAAGCAAAATTTTTTTAACTTTTGTGACGTTATCGTCAGTGCCAGAGATCGATGACCATCCAGAACAAGGCAAGTCTTCGACGATCTCCCGACCGTCTTTAAAGGCTTTGTACCACTCGTAAGCCTAAGTTTTCGATAAAACAGACTCACCGTAAGCCTTCTCCAGCATTCAAATCGATTCGGCACACGAAATTTCGTTCAGAATACAAAATTTGAGACAAACTCTTTGTTCAATATTTTCTTGCATTGTAAAATTCGCCGAGAACTACTGAGGTGGACTGATTAAACCAGCTGCTGTAAACAAACTGGTTGGCAGATCGTGCTTATTTTTTGCACAGTTATTAAGGACAGCACTACTAACATGCAACAACAAAAACAAAAACCTAAAAAATACTTAACGCGGGCAATTTTAATGACAAATTCCGGGTACTTTATTGTCAGAAGGTATGTCAAACCAGGGATGAAGATATTGTAAGAATAAAGTCAATGTTAGAAACAGCTGAGCATAACCACTATGAGATGCGCAATGAAATAGTTTATAGGAAAGACAAAAATGGAACATTGTTGTTCTACGTCTCGAAAGACATGGAAACGCATGTCCTCTTTAAGTATCATGACGATTTAGGACATATTGGTGTAGATAAAGTGGTTGAAATAATTGGTTTCCAAAAATGAAGCAGAAAGTAGAACACCATATAAGGAATTGTATGAAGTATATCACGTTTTCGTCAAAAACGGAAAACGGGTAGGGTATATTCACAATATCCCTAAAAGTACTACCCCTTTTGAAGTGATATATATTGATCATTTCGGGCCAATAACGATCACGAGAAACACACATCAGTAGATGCGAGTACAAAATTTGTGAAATTATACGAGACGAAAACGACAAGGTCAAGCGAAGCGATTATTGCTCTGAGCAGTTATTTTACAGCATACAGTAGGCCTAAGAATTTAGTTTTGGATCGAGGCACTTGCTTTACGTCGAAGAAATTTTGTGATTTTCTAGAATCAAGGAACGTTCAGCATATTAAGATGGCTAGCGGATCGCCCCAAGCGAATGGGCAAGTCGAGTGGGTCAATCGTAGCTTAGGCCCCATGTTGGCTAAGACCGGGGGCTCGGGAAAAGCGCTAGAAACAATTGAGTTTGCAATGAACAACACGGTACATAGACCGATAGGTCAGCATTCCCAGCTGTGTTGTCCCAGCAAAGAAAACGGACCCATAAGTTTTAATCAGCTCTTACAATATACATGAGCTATCAGTTCAAGGCAAATTTAGTGTTATTCGCTCTAGAGATCCCACATATGTTCCGCCCAATTATAAGTCAAAACCTTCTACACTAGACCTCTTCTTAGCAAGTTCACCGCATTTTCTCACTGAACCACTAGTTCTAAACGACCTTACGTTAGACCATTTACCCATTATATGTAAAATTATGTCGACCATAACTACTTTCACTAAACAAACATTACTATACTCAAAAGCTAATTGGAAGACGTATCCTTAACCAAAGCTTCCGTTGCATATCAAATTTAAATAATAATACACTATCTACCTGTAATGAAATTGACTCTATTATCGACTTCATGACTACTAGCGTGTCTCGAGCATTTGACCAAGCAGTACCTTAATCAAATGTCATTCGAACATCTAACTTCGAGATTCCTTATAATATTATTGAGCTTATCAAAATAAGAAATATTGCACGAAGACACTGGATAAGATCTAGGCAACCATTTGTCAAAGCCAGATTAAATTTTTTCAATTGTCAAATTAAAATGCTATTGTTTGAATTTAATAACTTTATATGGAATAATAAGCTATCCCGCTTGGACTCAAATTCCAAACCATTTTGGAAAATTACCAATATAATTCAAAATAAAAAACAATTCGTTCCTAGCTTCTGTTACGTTAACAAGGTTTACAGTACTAGAGTACAGAAAGCTAATATCATGAGTGAAATATTTGAGAAAAAGCACCACCTTACTGATTCGCTTTCAGATCCTACCACTGAGGCACTTGTTAACAGCTCGTTTAGCTCACTGGATAACGATATATTCTCAAGCGTCGAAACTATCACTCTTGCAGTTGTTCAAAACGTTGTTCGTGTTTTAAAAGTAAAGAAGTCCCCAGGCCCTGATAACATACCAAATATCAGCCTGAAACATCTCCCCAAACGAGCCCTAAAATTATTAGCTATAGTGCTTAATAAATGCATGAGCATCGGCAACTTTCCATGTTGCTGGAACCATATCGTTGCAATTGGAAAGCCAGGTAAACCTGCTGACTCGCCATAAAGTTGCCGCCCTATCAGTCTTTTGAGCAGTTTCCCCAAAATATTTGAGCGATTAATTAACATTAGGTTGAATACCTTCATAGAAGAAAACAATATTCTTCCCTCTTCACAGTACGGTTTCAGGTCTAATCTTAGCTGCATTCATCCGCTGAGGAATCTGAAAAAATTTGTCAAAAACAAGTTGAATTCCAAGAAATCTGTGGGCATGGTCACATTGGACAATCAGGCTGCTTTTGACATTATATGGTAAGAGGGCCTCATCCATAAGCTATTCCTCACCGTTGCTCCCGTGTATCTAGTTAAAATGATACATAGTTTTCATTCCGACAGATATTGCTAGGTTATTATGGATGGTGTCAAATCTGATATAAAAAAACTTATAATTGCAGGTGTTCCTCAGGGTTCTGTGTTAGGTCCCACGCTATATAATATGTACACCCATGACATACCAATCATTGTCAAGCTTTAATTTTTGCTGACAACACTGCTCTATACTGCTCTCTGAATAGCTATAGTGAGATTCAACATTTTCTCACAGAGGCTTGGTGGAAAAGTAACTTCCGAAAATGAGAATTATTTTTTAACAATTTTTTTTATATAACAAAGCAACTTTATTTCATCAAATATTTTCCATTGTTATTGATAACCTTTTGCCATATTTCCGTTTTGTAGTCGCTTGGAGAATTCATTGTTACACCATCAAGATAATTCTGCATGGAGCGAAATAAATCAGATGGTGCTAGGTCCGGAATATATGGTGGGTGCATTAACACTTCCCAGCCGAGTTCCCTCAATTTTTGCTGAGTCATCAAAGATGTGTGTGACTATGCCTTTTCTGTTTACCAAATGTGGCCGTTTTCTCTTCAACGCTGCATTTAGTCTTGTTAGTTGTTATAAATGCATAATAAGCTACAATACAAAATATGGGTCCAATAAAATAAAATATCATGGAGAGGATGTGTTGGTTATGCTGCGCCAGTGACGGAGCTCCAAACTGCACAAAAACTGATAGTCGCAGATTACTGATAGTACTTATTCCTTTTATTCATTGTATTGGTTATCATAAATTAGAAATAAGAAACTGTGTTTTCTATATTTGTGTAAGTTTAATTGGAATTTGATGAACGTTATTTTAATTCTTGTCCATTCGTTACTGTTGCTTGCTGTTTAAGACTTAAATGTAAAAATGGCGGACTATCATTGCGGTTAATGTTGTTGTTGTTCCCTGCTTTGCTGTTTTCTTCGATAATCGCTTGTCTTTTAGTTGTTCTCTTCATTATACACGTCTCGCCCAAACAGGATGAGAAGTTTTTAAGCTTCAAGTAATGATAAGAGTATGTTAAGTTCAGTTTTAGTTTTAAGAAGTAACGTGATATAAAAGGTATTGGTGCGCTCAAGTACCAGCATTATTTTTAATATAAAAAAACTAAGCAACTATGTATATAAGTACGAACAAGTGCCATCATAAAAATAAAGCAAAATAATTTAATTTATCTATATTTATAAAAATGAACCCAAAAAATAGTATGACACCGCAAAAATCGAGAACGCCTGGACCAATTTTGATGACTCTTTTTTTTTTGATGTACTCATGAAGTCACCAGCCAGGTTTTTTCCTACATTTGGTTTGAAATATTGACAGAACGTCAGTAGAGGATGTACCTTTCCAACTCGTACCCCAGTTAAAAGATAAATAGAGAGTTTGAAAAAGTCTCGTTTACTTTGCGACCGTCATTGTATATATTTCTTTATTATGTGCAATAGAATTTTTATTTTGCACAATTAATAACGCCCTTTAGCACGCACACGTCCGTTGAACTTTTTGAGAATTTTTTTTTTTGTCGTATTTTGTATATTTAAAAATGTCAACTTTACGGGAATTTTAACGAATCTTATTTACAATTACAATGGTCGGAAAAGGATTTTGACAAAGAAAAAATTGTGCATTTTTGTTTATATATATTTTTTTTTAATGATAGAAAAAATTAAAAATAAAAAAAAAACCATGATAATAGTCTAATATTAAGCTTGTAAAAAAAACATATCTTAGTTCAATTCAATATTATAGTTAAGATATGAAAAATTATTTTTCAAAAATGTATGGTGGAAAAAAAATGTATATTAAGATAAATATACAAATATGAAGGCACAATTTAATAAAAAATAAAGTCTTCTTTAGCGTTGATAACTTTTTGCAATCGGCGTGGTACTGATTTCACTAAAGTTTGGAGGATTTGCGGACAAATGACCTTGCAATGGCTTTCGACCTCAGCGATTGTTTCCTCACGCGTTCTTGTTAAACATGGGCTTTTTTTTCTTTTTATATAAGCCCACACATGCTCAATAATATTTAAATTTGTGGTGGCAAATCCAATATATTTACTCCTACATCCCTTAGAAAGTTGGTTATCATTTTGGCTTTGTGACACGGAGCATTGTCTTGTTGCAAAATAAATGACTGTCCAATCAATTTATCACCCGAAGTAAACGCGTGATCATTTAAAATGTGTAAGTATTGACCCTGATTCATTGATCCGTCGATTGGTACCAAATCTCCGATGCCATTGAAGCAAACACAACCCCAAAACATTAAACTGTCACTCGTTCACACACAGGTGCCACTTTTTTTTTTTTTCATTTTCTTAGGCATTCTGCAGAAAATTTTCTTGTTTGACGCATGGTATTGAAAGGAGCTTTCATCAGTCCACAATAATTGCTCCCAAAATGATGAAGGCTTGTGTACATATTTTTTGGCAAATTGCAGACGTTTCAGCTTATTTTTTCGTGAAATTTGAGGTATTAGCATGGCTGTATAGGTAGCAAAACCTGCCTCTTTTAAACGATTTCTCACAGTTCTTTCACAAATTTCAATATTATACAGCTTATTCAATTCAATTGCTGCAGATGTTGGAGTTTTTAGCAGATTGTCTTTAAATTTGCCCACAATTAAACGGTCTTCTCTTTTGGTCGTCTTGCGTGGTCTTCCTAAACGTGGCAAGTTACTTGTAGATTTGATTTTTTTGCTTATTAATTTGATAATAAACTATTTGACGAGTCACTTTGTATAGTTTGCTTAAGTATTCAACAGAAATACTAGCATCATACTGGATCACCATCTCATTTCTTATAACTTGACTTATTTCTGACGTTTTCCCCATAGTTAGCAATTCAAAGTTAATGAATGTAATTCAAATTCATAATAATTTATTGAAACAAAGACTATAATGCACTGAAGTCAGCTTTCATCGCACCAACGCCGCTAAAGAAGTTTCACTTCAAAAAGTTTTCCAATAAAATCCGAAATTTTAATGGGGGTTTGTATGGGAGTACAAAGTGGTCCAATTCGGCTGATTCCGACAAATTTGTAACATTTGTTTTCACAATTAAAGGAACTCCTCTTGGATAGGCTTTTGATTTTTAATCAATGTAATTTATGAAAAGTTAAAAAGAAATACCTTTTAGAAATATTACATCCAAATATGTATTAAATATTCATGTTTATATTTTTCTAAAAAAAAATATAAGTATATTTTCGGTATGATTATAAATTTATATATACTTCACGGAAGTGAATAGTATTATAAGTTTGTAGCAGGAGACAAAAAAAAAAAAAAAACGTAAAATATATATATTCTTGTTCAGCTCGATTAGACGAATTGATTAAGCCATGTTCATCTGTATGTATGCAAACTATCCCTCAGTTTTTGGGCTAGAGAGCTGAACCTTTCTTTAAACCATACGCACTGCATTTGTCGGAACCACCCCAATCGGACCACTAGGGGAGGTACCTCCCATACAAACCACCCATTTGAATTCATGTTCTTATTAGAAAAACTTTTTTGTTTTTTGTCCTACCGAACTGAAACTTGGACACTATCAGTTTCTAATACAGGCACAGGACATTTGTCGTAACCAGTCCAATCGGACCACTAGGGGGGTACCTTTTTTTCAAGCCACCCATTTGAACTCATGTTCTTATTAGAAACACTTTTTTGCTTTTTTGAGATACGCTTCATCATCATGTATATGCACCGTCAACTGTAACTAGTAGTTGGGTTGCTACAACTTGCAGTACTACGTGTACACTGACGTCGACAAAGTCCACTTATGAGTCCACCTATTCAGTTGTAACATCACTAGCAGGTAGTGTGTGTTCCACGCCTTTTGTGTCAAATCCCGAAAGTATGGTTGTAAGTGATGTAGCTCATAATGTTCCCGATAAAGTCAGTTTGAGTATGATGTCACCTTCAGCTGAAGGAAGAAAAGGCCTTCAGGCTAATAATAAGAAATTTGGCAAGTAATACACCGGTTGAGCGTATTAAGATGTATTCAGAGCAAGTGGACATAAAGTTCTCCATGTATTTCACCCTCGCCCCCGAAAGGTTATACACAAGGAACTTGGATCAGTTAAGGAAGAGTTGATCCCCAACAATTTCTTCTTCCCAAGAAAAATATGGATGCTATACTCTGCCACAGATGCCAAGGGTTTGGTCATACCAAAAATTATTGTTTGAGGCCATTCGTTTGTGGTAAGTGTGCTCAGGAGCATCCAACTGCCCGATGTCAAGAAACTTCAGATGACAAGCCTGCTGTGTTAATTGTGGAGGAAATCATGCGGCATGGCATAGGGGATGCCGTGTGTACAAAGCCAAAATGGAAGAACGCAGGCCTAAAGTCAATTCAGCTGTAAGAGGGAGATGTCCTTCCATTAATCAGAATACTAAGTTACAATTTGTTCCGGCAGCCATGGTACGTGGTGGTATTTCATTTGCTGACTCACTTCGCACAGGGCTTCAAAAAGACAGTCCAACTAAACCTAGTCCACACAAGCAACACAAATTTGCGCTCTCTACTGGAACTTCTGTGCCCCAACAACAGGAAAGGGGACAACTACAAATGGGCCAAAGTTTGTCCCCAAACACAAACTCTAGGCTTGAAGTGGCCATTGAAGCACTCACGGCAAAAATTGATTCATTTCAAGCCAGGTTCAATGAACTAGAGGAGACAAACCAGTACCTTAAGAGTATAATCCTGACTCCTGAAAGCTAAACAATGATGCACCACACTATTAGCATCGGATTGTGGAATGCCCGTGGGATTTCTGGGCATGTTGAGGAGTTTAAGCAATTTCTCACTGACTTTAACATAGACGTCATGCTATGCACAGAGAATGGCTGCAAACGGGAGTCCAGATCTATATACCTGGCTACAACATTCACAAGGCAGATCACCCCAGCAACAGGCAGGAGGAGCGGCGGTGATTATTAAGCAGGATATCTGCTATTCTATACATGAGCCCATTAGGACGACAAAACTGCAAATGGCCACCATTCAGATTGCAACCAGTAGGGGTGAGTTAATCATCTCTGCATTATACCTCCCCCCGCATCTTAATTGGTCAACAATAGACTTTGAAGAAATTTTTAGCAGTCTAGGAAGAATGTACCTTATAGGTGGAGATTTCAACGCCAAAAGCAGATTCTGGGGTAACTTTAGAGCAGATACAAGGGGTAGCCGCCTCCAGGAAGTAGTGCAAAACTCGACAACTCAAATCCTGGCAACTGGTCAAGCGACCCACTTCCCGTTTGCTATAAGACATACACCCAGTCCTATTGATTTCTTCATATATAATGGGCTGCGTCCAGATGAGCTGTCTATCAGGACAGAGTATCGGCTCTCCTCTGATCATCTTCCCCTTGTGGTTACATTTGACTCCACTCCGAAGATCAAAACAATAAAAGGACGACTACTATCACCTGGAGCTGACATAGTTGCGTTTCGTAGAGATTTGGAAGAATCACTTAATTTAAATTTTGAAATCCTGGTGCCTGAGGATATTGAAGACGCCCACTCGATTTTCTTAAATAAGGTGCACTCTGCAGCTCTCATTGCTGCCCCCTTAAATCCATCAAATGGCTCAAGGGTGCGTACTAGACTTCCTCCAGCTATTAAGGCGCTGCTGCTTATCAAGAGGAGACTTAAGAGACAGTTTTGTCGAACTCGGGACCCTGTTGTGGACACGGTCTTTCGTAGTGTCGAATAGAATCAAGAAGCTGCTGGAACTGCACAAACAGGAGGAAAACGACCGACTTTTGTCAAGTGTCTCCTCCGATGACAACACAAAAGCACTCCTTGTCGAAGCTGGCTAGAAGGTTTAAGCAGCAGGTAACCCCCAAATTTCCAATCAAGAAAGCTAACGGATCCTGGGCCAGAACCTTAAAGGATCGAGCCGAGACTTTTGCTGAGGACTTAGAAACTCGCTTTCAGCCATTTGACACTAGCTCAGCACATAGAGTTCACCAAGTCCAAATGAGACTTGATAGCGCTGGCCAATTATGCCCCCCAGTTGCTCCCATCACAGCAGAGGAAGTCTCGGGTCACATTAAAGGGTTGAATACAAAAAAGGCTCCAGGTGAAGATGGTGTGGATAATTTTACACTAAAAGCTATGCCGAGCAAAGCTGTGCTATTCTTGGTCCTCATTTTCAACTCTGTGCTTAGATTGGGATATATTCCAAAACAGTGGAAGAAGGCGAGAATCTGCATGATTCATAAGACTGGTAAGAGCCCTTACATATAGGATTCTTACAGGCCAATCAGTCTGCTGCCCACTGTAGCAAAGCTGTTTGAACGCTGTCTGCTGACACGCCTACTTGACTTGAAAGAGGTCAAGGAAATTGTTCTTCCATTTCAATTCGGGTTCCGTAAGGCCCACGAACTCCAGAACAATTGAATAGGGTAGTCAACTGTATCCTTGAAGGATTTGAGGCTAAAGAGTACGTTGTGGCAGCGTATCTCGATATCAAGCAGGCTTTTGATCGAGGTTGGCACGACGGGTTGCTCAGTAAACTCAAGAGCCTCTTACCGCCTCAACTATGGTTAATAGTGCGCAGCTACCTCAATAATAGGACTTTTACAGTGGTTCTGGATGGTGTGGAGTCTAGCATCAAAGCTATTCGCGCAGGTGTCCCCCAGGGTAGCGTTCTGGGGCCGACACTCTATACCCTGTTCACGCATGACATGCCCAATAGCTTAAAGCTACCGCTAGAAGATTCTGATGATTTTATCATCGCCACGTTTGCAGATGATACGGCCATCCTCTCCAGAAACAGGTTCATATATGAAGCCACGGACAACCTGCAACAATATCTGCACAGTTTTGAAGTCTGAACAAAAAGATGGAACATTGGCATTAACGAAAAGAAATGTGCCAATGTGACGTACGCCTTACGGCCGAATGTTTGTCCGGGCGTCTTTATTGCAATCAGTTGCTGGAGCATCACTCGGGATATAAATACCTTGGTGTATATTTGGATAGGCGGCTAACGTTTAAAACCCATATCTCAAATATAACGAAGTTGCTCGGGCAGAGAATTAGGAAATTGCATTGGCTCCTAAACAGTCGCAATAAATTGTCACTAAGAAATAAGGTACAAATCTACAAAGCAATAATTGCTCCTGCTTGGCGTTATGGCTTACAGGTGTACGGCATAGCAGCAAAAACAAATATTGCTAAGGTTAGAGTTCTGCAGGCCAAGACATTGCGCATGATTTCTGGAGCCCCTTGGTTCATGCGCACAGCGGACCTTGAGCACGACTTGAAAATACCAAAAATTGGCGACGTGATTAATCAATCATCAGGCCAAGGACTACATTAATCGGTTGGCAAATCATCCAAACAATCTAGCCGGCTTTTAAGGCGACGCAGAAAGGGAGGGGTCAGAGTGGCGAGGAGGATGAGAAGATCGCATCCTGTCGACCTCCCTACTAGATCATATTAAATGTATTAGTATTATTCCCACTTGTTAATATAAGTTGTTTTTTTATTGTTTTGTATATAGTTTAACTTAAGTTGTTTCATAATAACAGTATAATTAAAGATTTTAACAAAAAAAAAAAGAAGCATTTTATCCTATCGAACTGAAACTTGGACACTATTAGGTTTCCAAGACAGCCGCAGGAGTTTTATCAGAACCAGCCGAATCGGACCACTAAGGAGGGTACCTCCCTTTCAAATCCCGTGAAGAGTATTTCATCTTAGGCATAGTCGAAAATAACCTTCTTTCAAGTTTTGATTTTGTTTTGCACAATATTGTATACGTCATTCATAAATACAAACACATAAATTTATATACAAAACCGAACTTGTTTTTAATTAAGAAATATATATATAGTTATAATTTTTCAGATATTTTTTCGATGCGAAGAATTGATAGTTTATTCATCCACAAAAATAAAATTTAATTTAAATCCTTTTCTTATTTGCTATATGGAACGATTATTTACTTTATTTATGTAGCATTAACAGTTCAAAACTGTGGATTTTCTCCTCGTTTCGCCGAAAATAAATGAACAAACACGATCCAGCACAAATGCGCCTATAATGTCAACCATCAATGTTATGAGCAGCAAGTTCCGAAACTTAAAAGAAAAAAAAATTATTAAGAAACACGTAATATTTCGCTATGATTGCATACTTCATCAGGAAATTCAATAATTTCAAAAAAGTTTGTTAGTTCTGGCACTAATCCGGTCGTTAGCAAAAATACTAGGATAGCAGATGCTCCAATTGAATATAAAAGCATACGGTTCATACGCAGACTCTCCATGAATGGGTGCCCCTGTATAAATGAATCATTTTATTCAAGTGAAAACTTTACAAGAAAAAACGCAAAGTACACCTTGTAATTGACAGCAATGGTAGAAACTTGCAATGACAAGCATATTATATAGACTGTGCTACTGACAATATTCGGATCATAATTGGCTTTTTCTTCGGCATCCATATCGATGTACAGTTTGATTTTCTTTTCTCTATTAAGGTAAAAAAGTTAATATTAAAAATGTACTGACATGTTATTTTTATATAATACTTAAACAAACCTTTCTGGTGCAAGCGCTGCAGCCTTCAGAGTAAGAGTATAAAGTGTGAAGAAGTGAACAGCAAATTGACTTAGAATGGTAAAAATGGTATATAGATTGAATATGTTGGGCAATGGAGCCACTTTGGAAAGCGTCTTAAGGGGCTGCAAATAACAAAACACAATAAAATTCATTAACTTTTTGTTATCTAACGGACAAAAAAGAAAACTTTTCCGTACAAGCTAATGGATTTAGAAATATGTAATGTAGAAATAAAATGTTTATGTATATTATTTATTTGTTTATATACAGTTTACATGCAATCTAAATAAATAAACTTGAATGAAGCTATAGCAACTAGCCCTTAAGCTTCTATATACATATGTACAATATAATCTATATCAATACATACAATATTATAATACATAGTCCCTTCGCCGTCTGTCTGACTGCGAAAAACACAAAATGTACCATATCAGAAAAAATAATGCTGTGAACTGTGTGTTAAATCCAACAATATGTGCAAGCAATCGTCAGCATAACTTTTGTAATTAAGTCAACTGCTACGAGATTGCAACGGAAAAAGAAACTTAATAAGTTGCACGAGTAACAACAAAAGAATTTTTCGTCAACAACAAAAGATCAACAATGTACTTAACTACAAAATTAATACGGCAGCGAAGGAAAACAGTACGGTGTTATCGAATTCCTAGCGGCATCAATAGGGAAAGTAAGGTTTAGTTTGTAAGCTAAAAGATTGTTAGCGTAAGTTAAGTTTTTATATTTCAATTCATCGGGTGCGCAGACCGCTACCACGAATAACCCAACCACGGATGATTAATTGGCGCCCAACGTGAGAGGCAAAGTTCAACAACAAAATAAATACAACAAATTTAAACTACGATTCCCAACACCAGGGACACTCCAATTTTCTTAAACCAAAAGCTAAAAGACAAACAACTGACCACAACCCACAACAAGGTCACTAGAGTAAGATTGCACTCTAGACAGCGAAGATAACTAATTAAAATGAAATGACAACACAAAATTACCATTCGCAGGACTCACATTCATCTTAAGTTGAGACTCATAACAAGTAACATGTAAGTGATTGTTGTTGTTGATTTTTCTAAAAAAAGGTGCATTGTTTTATATAAAAAAAAAGAAAGAGGTGTCTTGGTACACCCGTGTAGAGCACAGCTCCATTCAGAACAAACTTTTTAATTACTATTTTTATTTATTGAAAAGTTTATGTTTTAAAGTTGAAATTTTCACAGAATGTGTAGATATATCCGGGCTTCAGCAACAAATACTAAAAATAAAATATTTTCATGAACTTAAAGGGGTCCCTACAAGAAACATTTTGGTTTGTATGGCAGCTATACGATCCAGTAATTCCACGATCTTGAAATTGGGAAAGTTAGTGGCTATGCATCACAAATTTATACTGACGAAATTTCAGTTTAATCAGACCACTAAGGCGGGTACCTCCCATACAAATCCACTGTTCTGAGCAGCCGCTCTGAAGAAGTGTAGGGTGCCATAATTTTCTTTGCTCTGCACAGCAAATTTGTATAAGAGATAAAAATGTATTATTTTTTCTCTGCGCAGCAAACTAACATTATTAGTCAGTCAGATGGACATTGAACTATCATTTTGACCGTTTGTGATTTATATTGTATGCATCTGAATGTATAGTGGGTTGATGAATTAAAATAGTTTACTTTGGACATCAACTGCAGACGGATCATTACTTAGCTGAAGAGGAGACTTTATTATCAACACGAATATTATAACATAAAACCTCAAGATTGGCATACCGCAAGTTAACCGTATAAAAATTATTCAAATAGAAAATGCCAAGTTATTTAAAAGAATTGAAATAAAAGGTGTAATAAAGAAAAGAAAGTGAAATTGTCGGCTGGCTCGTTGGCCCAGAGGTTAGTGCGCTGGCTGACATCCCAAGAGTCGTGGGTTCGATTCCCGCTCAAGGCAAGTCTGGTCCTGCACTTTTCTAATTTTCTCCTTTCCTTCTTAATTTTCCCCTGAGCTGAAGGCCTCTGTCGCTATTGCTCATATTTAATACTAGGTTATAATTTGTAATTATAATCTTAGTTCTAATAAGTAAGTAAACAAATAAGTGAAATTGTTATTAGAAATAAATAAAGACAGGACAGAAATAATAATAAAAGAAAAATATTAAATGCGAATAACAAAAGCAGAATCATTTGTGAATACTCATATAGTGAAACAAACATTTTGGTGACCCCGACGTGATCTTTGTCGTTCGTAAGTTATTGTAAAGTTTAAAAACATTCGGTTTTTTAACTTACTTGCATACATTATCGAAAGCATTCGGCTTTAATTTACTTACATATATTATCGAAAGTTAAAACATTTGGGTTTAACTTATTTACGTACATTATCGATAGTTAAAGCATTCGGCTTTAACTTATTTACATAAATACATTATCGAAAGTTAGAACAATCGGTTTTAACTTACTCTCATACATTATCGAGAGTTAAAACATTCGGGTTTAATTTATTTACATATATTGTCGAAAGTTGTAATATTCGGGTTCAACTTATACCAATAATTATACGTGTAAATTGTTTAAATTAAAGGCTGAGGCTGTATTTATATTATACAATTAGAAAAGACAAACGAGTATTTGGCTGCTAGTGCGCTTAATGAATTTTTAGAAAATGAGTTAAATGTGCGTTTAAATTTAATCGGTAAATTTCAAAAGGTATTCGATGTAGCGCACAATAGCCTTGAAGAGCTGGTCTATGACGAAATCGGTAGTGAACTTCGAAATAATTTGGTATATCTCGCCGCGTCACTTGAAACACGTATTAGCTCGGAGCTACGGAGGCGGAGAAGTGTTGTTCCGCAATGTTCAACATTTCGTCAAGGGATCTCGGATGATTCCCAGAATGGATGGATTTTATTTCCATATTCACAACAGCGATTCACGAAGATTCAGAACTAAACAAGATTGAAAAATTTCAACACCTGCGATATTGTCTGAATGATGCAGCCTTGGCCGCAATTCGATCGTTGGAAATCAATGAGACAAGGCGTTATCTATTCTTGAAAATCGTTTTAGTAATAAACGTTTCATTTTTCAGGCGCACATCAGAGAGATCTTGGGGTTCAAGAGAGTGGATTCATCGTCTGTTTATGGATTTCGAAAATTGCCAGATAAGTTCAACGTTCACATCCGTGCTATTCTATCGTCTATTGGTTCGCAGGAGCGCTATTATTCAGTTGATGTTGCAGAAGGTGGATCGCACCACCCAGATTCGTTGGGAGGAATCACAGTCAGCCACTGACATTCCGTCACTTCATCTTCATTGTTTTTAAAAAATCAATGTTGAACAAAAGAGAAGTTGTATCACTCATTGACTTCATTTTATCAACCTAGTGCGGTAAGCCAGAATAACAAAATTGTTAATGCAAATAGATCATCATTCGTTGTGGGTAATGCTAATGCTTCTGGTTGCGCTTTCTGTGGCAACACGTCGCATGCAGTATACAGTTGTCCCCTTTTTACTAATCTTCCAACTTCCGTTCGTTGGAAAGAAATTAGGCAACTTGATTTGTGCATAAATTGTTTGAATCCAGCCATCGAGTGAACTACATTTATTCCATGCAAAATATACAATTTTATGCATCATTCGTTGCTACATTTCATGGCATCGTATTCAATGTCACCTGAATAACCTATTACTGGTTCAAATGCAGGAAACAATTGCTTCTCATACAGCCAACATATTAGTTGCAACTGCGCCTTCTCCATCTAACTCTCTTGCCACTCCAGATCTTCGTTCTGATGATGTGCTTCTCGCTACGGCATGCATATTGGTAATGGACCGTTTTGGTGCGTTTGTTCCATGTCGTGCATTACTCGATTCTGGCTCACAGCTTAATTTAGTAACAACTTAAACAAACCAAGTCTTCATTATCTGTATCCGGAATTGGTTCAATTCATTTTACATCGGGTGGCGCTACGGTAAACCTTTTCATGCATTTTCTAACTGTATCTTCAATAACTGGTGATCAGCCAGCTTGAAATTTCGCCACTGTAGATTGGGACATACCGGAAGGTATTCCATTGGCTGATCCGCAGTTTAACAAATCTAAACGGATTGATTGTTAATTGCTGCTAGTATGTTTTTTTTATCGCCTGTGGTGGCTCATGTCCAAACAGCTAAACAAGATGGGAGATTGAAAATCCTTTCGAGTTACCTATTAACTTCACCAAAGACAAAATTGATTGCGAAGATCATTTTTGTCTCGTCTTCGAGCGGTCTTTCTGATCGGACGTCTACCTCGCAGCTAATAAATTTTCATTTTATTTGCTTCATATCAAATCCTAACAGCACCAATAATGACATCGAGAAATGCTTATTTCTAATGATACAAGGAACAAAAACCAAGGTGCCTTATTAACCGCTCAGCTGCCCATAGATAGAGCACGATCTTGCTCTCCTGTTCTGTCTTCTTGTGCAGTAAGCACTAGTCACTCAATCCCATGGAGTGACCAGTGCCCTTCTCCTCAACCACCTTTTTATTCAAACCCAGAAGCAACTGTGTTTAACGCTGCAACAAACACAACACAAAGCACAGTTTTTACTTCAACAGCTAGTGCAGTTTCAGGAACAACAACAGTATTCTCAGCTACTGCTTCAATTGCGTTATCACATGCAGTTTCTGTAACAACAACAAACACGGAAACATTTAATAGCGATATTAATAACCCAAAACATGAACAAGCATGCAATAGAAAAAATTCTGCTATGCAAGCAAAAGCAATAAAAAAGACAACTGTGTCACCAGCAGGTAGTCGAAATCAGCGCATACAAAACGGGACTCATGAAAATAAAGCGGCAGTGCAGACAGGTATTGACCGCTACATACAATTCCACAATAAATGTAAACTAAGCCCACAAAAAAATACTAATGCTAAAAAAATAGATTTTGGAAAGTAATAGGTTCCAGCTACTTGCTGAAAAAGATGAACCTGTTATAAACGATGACAAAAACTAATCAAAACCTAAAGCCGCGAAACCTCCCCCAATATATGTTCGTGAAGAAAGCACGAATAGGCTGGTAGATGCTATCCAAAGAATAGTTGGCAAGAATAACTTTCATATTGTCCCTATTACCATATAAAAGAAACTAAGGTCCAAATTTATACGGAAGCAAACAAGGGTTTGAAGTCAAAGTAGTGATTAATATGTTTAATAAAAATAAAATCCCACAGCCATTAGCCATTGTACAAAATTGAGTTGGCCCCAAAGTTGCAGTACTTAAAGAAAAATTAAGTGCATCCCATTTACAACATTAAATATTTACTTTACCGTAGGGTAACTGTGGAGGAGCTTCACAAACGAGTAAATCCTGTGCAATGCGCAAATTGTCAGGAATTTGGCCACACGAAGTCTTATTGCACCCATAGTCCAGTATGCGTAGCTTGTGGAGACTTGCATGAAACCGCAACCTGTAAACTAAGTCGCGATAATCCTGATCTTAACAAAATGCAGTAACTATGGGGCCAATCATAGAGGTTGTCCTATATATAAGGAGTTGAAGAACCGTTTGCAGTCACAAAAAAATTCCGCCCGTTTTAGCCGTGAGGCTAACCGTACAGAATCAACGACGGTTATGAGTCCATTAACTTCAAATGTTTCGTATGCAGGTGCCCTGCGCTTAGGCGTTTAACAAGAAACTGCGAAAAACATTGTGAAGCCTAAGGCTCCAATGTCTCAACATAATAAGCCAATCTCACAAACTACCCCAACTCTAAATGCGTGTAATGAGCCAGTGTTGCAACCACAAAATTCTAGTGAATCTATGTTGGTGAATTTATAACAGACCCTGAATCACTCAATCTTAATGATGCAAAACTCTTTTCAAGAGATGATGAAAATCAAATGAAAATTTTGGATAAGTTAAATCCCCAAAATGGCTCATTTAAAAATAACTCACTGGAACGCAAATGGCGTCTCACAGCACAAACTAGAGTAGATGAAGTATCTAGAGGACAACAATGTAGATCACATTAGTCTGTGAGACTCATTTGATTAGCAAAAACAACTTCTTTATACCAGACTATATAGTTTATACAACAAATGATTTTATATTTTACTTATATCTAATAAAATTAATTGGTTGCAATATAAAAAGTATATTAGTTCTCACATTGAAATTGCACCTGCGATCAACTCTGAAAGCGATATTGACAAATCTGTTAATGAGTTAAGTGCCGTATTGGTAGCTGCAGCTGAGTGATCAACACCTGCGATTGATTGAAGAACCTGGTTGCTTCTAAACGACGATTGAGAAGAGAATGGCAACAGCACAGATCTTCTACTGCTAAACAAAGGCTAAAAGATGCAACAAAAAAAAACTAGCCAAAGCACTTTTAAGCGACCAGCTCGAGGCACAAAGGCGCTATATCTATAACCTACCACCCTCAAACACTAGATTTTCACTTTGGAAAGCGCAAAAATCGCTAAAAACTCCTGTGGAGCTGGATTCACCTATTAGAGACAGTAACGGAAGTTGGGCTTGGTCTGATGAAGAGAAGGCTAATGTATTTGCCAACCATCTTGAGCACGTGTTTCAACCTAATCTACCTACTAACAAATTTGTGCTTCCTCACCAGGCAATCACAAATTCAGTAAATGTCTCCATTAAAAACAAGCTCAAGTGAAATTGTATCTGTTATAAGGACTCAACTAAAATCCAAAAAAACTGCTGTTTATGATATAATCGTGCCAAAAATGAAAACTGAATTTCCAAACGCAGCAATACTTTTTCTCTCGTGTCGTTTCAATGCTATCCTTCGAATTGGGTACTTTCCAAAGCAATGGAAGAAATCGGTTATTATAATGGTTCCAAAGCTCGGGAAGGATAGGACATGTCCTTCTTCATATAGACCTATAAGTCTGCTTCCATGTCTTTCTAAGCTATTTGAGAAGGGTTCTTAAAGCCAAGCTCAATCACCATTTACAAGCAAATATTTCAATCCCACATCATCAATTTGGTTTTCGAGCAAAACATGGAACGATTGAGCAAGTCAACAGAGTTACTTCGGAAATAAGAACTGCCTTTGCACTGCGAGAATATTGCTCAGCAGTATTCCTTGATGTAGCACAAGCGTTTGATCGAGTATGGCATGAGGGTTTGATTTACAAAATAAATTGTTTACTACCCCAAAATATGAGTCCTGCAATCCTACATATCAAATCTAATGTTTGTAGTAAGACAGAAAAATTTCATTACAAATGAATGTATTTTAAAAGCAGGCGATCCCCAAGGCGGCGTCTTAGGACCAACTCTATACATGTTATTCACTGCCGACATTCCAACAAGTAGTCAAATTCTTACTTCGACATTTGCTGATGACGCTGCCGTAATGAGCCACTCTCGTTGCCCATTTAAAGCTTCTGCAGGCTTGGATGCTCATCTTAAAAGTCTTCAGGAGTGGTTATCCAACTGGAGGATTAAAGTCAATGAGGGGAAATGTAAGCACATTACATTTACATTGAACCGACGGACTTGTTCTCCAGTAACATTAAATGGTGTTACAATTCCTCAAACCCAAGTGGTAACTTATCTTGGCGTTCACCTGGACAGACGGCTTACCTGGCGGAAGCATATAGAATCTAAAAAGGTACATATGAAACTAAGGGCTCAAAGTCTTCACTGGCTAATCAATTCTAAATCTGGACTGAGACTTGAGTACAAGGTGATGCTGTATAACTCTGTTATTAAACCAATTTGGACTTTTGGTTCTGAATTGTGGGGTACCGCGAACGCGAGTAACATTGAAGTTATACAAAGAGCACAATCCAAGATACTTAGAACAATCACGGGAGCTCCATGGTATATCAGGAATGACGACAAGGACCTGGAAGTACCACCTGTCAAAGATGAATGTTCCAAGCGTAAAGCTATTTACATGGATAAATTAGTTCGGCATGTTAATCCCCTAGCCAGAGTCTTTGTCCATAAGAAGAAGAAATTGTAACCTTATTGTTAGTCCTATGTATTTATATAGGAGATTCAATATATACTATCAATATATAAAAAAAAAAAAAGATCATTTTAAAACTCAAACGGTTACCTACAGGAGCATATTCGGTTTGCTTGCGCACTAAAGAAAATATAAATGCGTTGGGCGATTCTTACCAGTCTGCAATAAGTCGTTTTAAAAGTCTAGAACGCAAGCTAATTCGGAATCCGGTCCTCGGCTGTAGGTATGCTGAATTCATCAAGGAATCATCGATCTAGGACACATGTCACCAGTTTCCACTGGTTCATTTAGCTTATGCAAACATTTCTTGCCTCATCATTGCGTCTTCAAGGAAGATAGTACAACTACTAAACTGAGGGTTGTTTTCGACGGTTCAGCGCCATCATCAAGTGATTACTCGTTAAATGACGTTTTAATGGCTAGTCCTACTATTCAGCCAAAATTATTTCACATCCTTGTTCGTTTCCAATCGCAATTACTGGTGACATTTGTATAATGTATGGATGTGTAATCATCAGACAGTTATTGGGACTATGCATTAATTTTAAAGGTTGCACACAGATGGCGTTATTTACAACAGTATCGCATCTGGCAATACTGTAACTATATTCATGTCAAAGCCTCATCATTAGGCTTTGTTTACCAGTATCTGTCATTTCGCTGAAGTGTACACAACATAGTTTTTTTGTGCTCCGAGTATGTCAACTTTCGTGCCGTCAAAACGCAATTTGCGGGAAGCCTTGCTTTTTTGCTTCAATTTGAAGAAAAATACCACCCAAGCCCGTCAATTGCTGTTGGATGCCTACCCGAACCATACTCCATCGATTTCAACCTGTGAGTACTGGTTTCGACGCTTCAAAAGTGGTGTTTTTGATACCGAGGACAAGGAGCGACCTGGCCAGCCCAAAAGGTTCGAAGACGCAGAATTGGAGGCATTGCTGGACCAAGGCCCGTGCCAAACGCAAGAAGAGCTCGCCGAAACGTTGGACGTTGACCAAGCAACCATTTCCAGACGTCTCAAAGCGATGGGAATGATCCAAAAGCAAGGTAATTGGGTGCCATACGAGTTGAAGCCGAGAGACGTCGAACGCCGATTTTTCACGTGCGAATTGCTGCTTGAACGACTTGGCCGGAAGGGTTTTTTGCATCGTATTGTGACTGGCGACGAAAAGTGGATCCATTACGATAACCCAAAGCGTAAAAAAACATATGTCAAGCCCGGCCAACCGGCGCCATCGACGTCCAAGCCGAATATTCATGGTTCGAAGCTCATGCTCTGTATTTGGTGGGATCAGAAGGGTGTGGTGTACTATGAGCTGCTCCAACCCAACGAAACCATCTCTGGGGAAGTCTACCGACGTCAATTGATGCGTTTGAGCCGAGCATTGCTTGAAAAACGGCCGGAAACGGTCGAAAGACACGACAAGGTTATTTTGCAGCATGACAACGCTCGGCCGCATGTTGCACAGGTCGTCAAAACATACCTTGGAACGCTCAACTGGGAAGTGCTACCCCACCCGCCGTACAGCCCAGACATTGCTCCTTCGGATTACCACTTGTTCCGGGAGATGCAGCGTAAGCTGGCTGGACACCGCTTCTCTTCATATGAAGAGACCAAAAAATGGATCGATTCATTCATAGCCGCCCAGAAGCCGGAATTTTGGAGAAACGGAATCCGGAAATTGAAAGAAAGATGGGAAAAGGTTGTGGCTAGCGACGGACAGTACTTTGAATGATGTTTCAATCCATTTTGAAATCGAAATAAAGCCACATTTTTGGTGAAAAAACCTTTAAAATTAATGCATAGTCCCAATACCTGCAATGCATCTTGTGGGGTGATTCTCCAGAAAAGGCATCCAAGTATTTAAACTGGACACTGTAACATATGGTACAAAGCCAGCTACATTTTTATCCATACGAGCAATGCATCAGTTGGCTGAGGATGAATCTTCATCATTTCCAATAGGTGCTCAAATATTGAAGCGTGATTTCTACGTTGACGATTTAATTACTGGAGGAAGTTCAATAGAAGAAGTAATGGAAATAAATAAGCAAACTCTACTGATGTACTAGATAAGGGACAATTTAAACTTCGAAAATGGTGTTCAAGCAGCCCTACAATTTTAAATGGCATACCTAATCAGGAGAAAGAATCATTTTTGAAGTTCGATGATCGGAGTGAAGTTATAATAACTCTTGGTCTCGTTTGGAATCCTATCTCTGACAATTTTCTATTTTCATTTTCACCTTTGCAGTCTTCACCCTCGCCATCTTAGCGTTCCGTTCTTTCCGCTATTGCCCGACTTTATGATCCACTTAGGCTTTTAGGGCCAGTAATAGTGAAAGCAAAAATATGTGTACAGCATATTTGGCGACAAAAAATGGATTGATTTGATAATTTACCTTCTTTCATGAATTCTGCCTGGCATGGCTTTCAAGATGACTTCAGCAATACACAGCATTTTTCATTTCCTAGATTTGTGTCCAGTCTCGAGATGCATGGTTTTTGTGACGCTAGTACTGAGGCCTACGGGGCATGCGTATATATGCTCTCAACTCAAGGCAACACCATATGATGTCAGTTATTATGTTCTAAATCGCGTGTTGCTCCTCTGAAATGTATGTATTACCGTTCCAAAGTTGGAACTTTGTGCTGCAGTTTTGTGAAGCTGTGCCTACGGGGCTTGCGTCTATATGCTCTCAACTCAAGGCAACACCATACGTTGTCAGCTACTGTGTTCTAAATGTATTAGAATTCCAAAATTGGAACTTTGTACTGCAGTTTTGTTCGCTCAACTCATAACTGAGTTAAAAAAAAATAAATATTTTCAAATGTAGTTACTATTGTTTGTCAGATACGTCTGTGGTTCTATCTTGGCTTCAAAATGAGCCCGCCAAATTTAATATTTTTGTATCTAATCGTATTTCTACAGTTAAACAACAAACGTCTGGAATGGTATGGCGCTATGTACCGACTAACTTGAACCCAGCTGACAATTGCTTGAGATGCGGAAAACAAGTTCTGAACAAATTCTGTCAGTCAGATTTAACATTATCGTACAAATTCATCAATTGTTTCAAAACAATGCAAAGAATATTCGGTTATGTTTCCAAATTTATTCGACGTAATAAATCAGCTAGTCTGGAGGTATCAGATGTGCAGCATGGAGTTCAATTGCTGGTTCGAATCGTGCAGAGAGCTAAGCTCTTGGATTAATGCGTGTTGGCGGTCGGGTTAAAAATTCAAGTTTGAATTTCGGGACTCGCTTAGTGAAACAAACACCCACCATTAAAATTTTTATTAGAAAACCTTTTTGTTTTTTAATCTATCGAACTGAAATTTGGAGACTAAAATCACATCTGTTGGAATCAGCCAAATCTGCCAACTAGGAGGGGTGCCTCCCAAACAAATCCACCATTAAAATTCAGGTTCTTATTCGAAAAACTTTTTTGTTTTTTGGACTGAAATTAAGACACTATAAGGCGCGGTACACTCATATAGGCGCGGTACATTTATTGGAATCAGTCAAATCGAACCACTAGGTGGAGTATCTCTCATCGCCTCTCACCTAATCTCAACGGATTGGATTGTTCCGGAGCCGTAAGTGATCTCACTCGCGAAATTCTCACTCTCACTGCCTCCAAACGTTGGCTACGTTCTTGTTCCGACACATTGCTTTGAAGATTATAAAGTCGAGTTGCATTTCGCGTTCTCTGACCGATGTTTTGATGTGTCATTGTTGGCATTTTTTCTTATAATTTGATCTAGACTTGTCACTATGAAGACCTTTTGTGTCTGTCGCTCTCCTGCATAACGTTATTTGTTTGTTAGAGCAGTAGTTAGCAAACCTCTTTTGGAGCAGGGATTACATTGACTTTACTATTAGTATTAGCAGGAACCACAAGGTTAAAAATAAACTTCAATCGAAACGTTTAAATAACATAATTAACAATCCTAATATAGAAAAATAACATTAATTTATTTTTCGAATCATATATTAGTGAAATGGTTCGCAACCTTTTTTGTAGCAGGGACCACTTTGATTTCACTATTACACTCACCCTCACTTATCAAAAAATAAAAATATTATATTAAAAGTTACAAACTGGAAAAAATAAGTATGCAACTCTTTTCATTACAATTCGTCATTTAAAAAAAATAAAGTGTTAAATATTTGGTAAAAAG
Source organism: Amiota minor (assembly GCA_037043295.1). Lineage (NCBI taxonomy): Eukaryota > Metazoa > Arthropoda > Insecta > Diptera > Drosophilidae > Amiota > Amiota minor. Next base: position 51,248 of record JBAMAW010000858.1, on the reverse strand, counting down.
TGCCTGTATCTCGACAACAGCGCCACCTACAGGCTCCAATTAAAGCATAAACCATCTTGGTGACCCCATAAGTACAACAAAAAAAAAAAAAAACTAGAAAGAGGGTTATTTTTCGCCTATGCTGAAGATGAAATACTCTTCACGGGATTTGTGTGGGAGGTACCCTACTTAGTGGTCCGATTCGGCTGGTTCCAACAATTGTACTGCGCCTATTGTGGAAACTGATAGTGTCCAAGTTGCAGTTCGATAGGGCAACACACAAAAAAGTTTTTCTAATAAGAACATGAATTCAAATGGGTGGTTTGTATGGCTGGTTTCAACAAGTGTACTACGTTTGTTTGTTTTTTGTCTCCTTCTGCCTGTTACAAACTTCATGATAAACTTATAATACTATTTACTCCGTGAAGAGTATAAAAAATGATCAAAATTGGTTCAGCCTTTTTCAATTGATACAATGAAATAGGCGATTATTGGTCAATGATAGCCAAAATATGATATATACACTATTGATTCTAAATCCACAAACCTCGAGAAGACCGCATCAACTGTACTTTTGGAGTTGGTTGTTGGTGTATGAGTCAACTTGTGTTCATTTGAACGTTATGTAAGTATATCCTTTATAAACTGAATGAGTGGTTCGACATCATATGCAGCAAAGTTGATGTTAAAGTCACTTGTGTGCTCACTCATTTCATTTTGATCTCACTTCAAAAAGTTTCAAACACATACTTACTTATCACCTTAACTTAAAGGCACCTGGACACGGTACTACATTTCTTGTCCAACATGCATATATGTATGTTGCATCTAGCATTCAACGGCTAATCGCAATTAAATTTTCGTCTGCCATCAAGATTGTCTCAACCGCACAGTTCAACGATAAAGAAAAAATGAGAAAATTAATGTTGATTCCACATAGTGGGATGGTTGATACAACATACATTTAGGCATGATGGACAAGCAAGCAATGTAGTATCGTATGTAGTAGTCTTAAGGTTAAGTATAATGGATATACCAATTTTAAGATTTATAGGTCGGAGAGTTAAAAGAATTAAGAAATTCTGTTGGGTAGTGAACAACGTCATGTCGATCTGTCACTGCATCCAAAGAGATATATTTTGGATTCTGCTGAGACTTTATTTAAAACTGCATCGTTAATCTCGTCTGCGGTTGTATTTGTTGAAGTGACAATAGTTCGCTCACAAAGCCAACTGCAGTTTTTATACTGCAAAATTTTAATATCTGGATAGACCTTAGCAATAAGTTCCTCAATTGTCCTGTCCTAACGCAAATTCCTACAACATCTGACATGGTAATGCAGCCATCGTTTGTTATGGAGGTGGAACCATCGCCTATTTTTAACAGGTACTCTGCAAATTTATATATGAATGATGGCGTCCATAAAGATGCACGCGCATATTACCTTTAGTAACCACAAGAAAATTCTGTCTAAAATCTCCAGTGAATATAAAAGTCACGCCACCCATTACCGCCTGAGCGGATCTTATTAGATCTTGAAGTGTTGTATTGCCAGTATCAATATGAGACCTGTGTGACATTGTACGAGGGTCATTAAACAAGTTCTTAGCCTCACCGTCCGATGGCGCTATTATTACAGAAGAGTGTTACCATCGTGCAGTACATTCTTTTAGTAGCCTACTGTCAAAGTTTCAGTCAATTCCCTTCATTAGTTTTGTTTTGATAGCCTTTGGAAGCGAGCATGTCGGTCAGTTTCCACATGCTTGTGGTGTAACTCCCAAATACAGATACAATTGTCATCATCGTGCCCTGCATATTATATCCTGGTTACTTCGTTTCAGTGACACAACCAGGAAAATACGCCCAGTTGTATTGTCAATGATATCACCATCGTTGAAGAAATTGCAACAAGCCTTTCATTGTGTTGCTTGGAATTTTCCAACGACAACACTACGCAGAAGAAATACAGACTCTCCGCAAGGGTAGAGTTAATTAAATATTTTTTTGCAGATGATTGATAGATTGTAACTCCTTACGGTTGGAGGTCACTTCGAGTTGTCAGATGTTCCATACACACAAAGACATCCGATATTACTCCCTGGAAAGGATGATTTTGTTCTTCGATTTGTTTAATAACTGCATCGGCAGAACTATCATGCTGTCCCAAAGGCATTAGTAGCTTTAATTCGTTCAACGTTCGCGATTGTCAACACTCGGGATTCAGCAGGACGTATTGTCAGATCCGTGCATCATTTGTGTACGATACAAGCCGAAGTAAGTACAACATATCATGGGACACCTTCCGTTGGAGAGAGTGACACCATCACTACTGTTTGAACGTTGTGGAGTGGATTTCTCTGGACCTGTTAATACATAAGAGGATCATTCAACAAGTTCTTAGCCTCACCGCCCGTTGGCACTGCTATTACAAAAGAGTGCTACCATCGCGCAGAACATTCTTTTAGTAGCATACTGTCAAAGTTTCATTAGTTTTGTTTTGATAGCCTTTGGAAGCGAGCGTGTCGGTTAGTTTTACAAAAATGGAAAAAGAACAATATCGTTCGGTGATTCGAATCTTGTTTTTGGAAGGGAAAACGCGCAGCGAAATCAAAGATCGATTGGATGCTGTGTATGGTGACTCTTCTCCTTCGATGGCGACCGTCGAGAATTGGTTCAACGAGTTTGATCGTGGCCGCACGTCGGTTTTTGATGAGCCACGACGATTACCTGTCCCTTGAAAGTTTACCGAATAGAGTATGCGGCCGGAATGTTGGAGCAAACAAAGTATTGGGACGCCCTAATGCTATGTGCAATATATGTAACAAGTGGTGGTGAGCTGGTGATCGGTGATGGCTATCGGACCGACCGATATTGATAGCGGAGTTGGCAACAGTGGGTGCGAAAGCAAGCACAGAGCAGTTGAAAGTTGACTCAGAAGAAATCAAGTCGTGGTCAGTTGTCCAGCGGTAACAAACAATATCAGTACATTGAACTTTACATATAAGTACATAAGCATATGAATTAATCAATACCCTTTTGAAAGATACTCAATTATTTCATCCAATAAACAAACAATATTATTACATTGAACATTACATATATACAAACAGTAAGTTTTTTTTACTTTACTTTTATGCTTTGTTCTGATTAGTTTAAGTCATTTTTTTTTTCTTATCTTAAAATTCAGTTCAATAAAAGCCAACAATCGAAAGTTCACAATTTAATTAACTACACCCCGCACCAGAGTCTCATGATAACCAAAAAACGCTTTGGTTAAACAACCGTTTTACACGTAGCGATCCTGTTGCGATCTTTGTGTTTACACTCACTTTCTATGCTTTTTATAACATCATAGGTTATTTATTAACATTTATATTATTGTTGAATTTAGCATATCAATCAATTGAATCAACGACAAATTTGAATCTTCGAAATTGTTAATATATCATATGTGAGCAGGTTGGCACATCAAAAAATTGGTTGGTTTTGTTTTGTCGCTTTATGCAAAAGTAAGTAAGTAAGTACTTTTTGTAAAATAACTTCAGATAAGGGTGAAATAAACGAAATAGCCCCAAAAATTTCTGCGATTTCAAATCGCGTAAAGAGATTGCTGGCGCATCGCGATTTGCAATTAGATTGTTTTTGGTTTTCTGGCATATGCCCGATAATTATTCAATTAAAACAAGTAAATAGAAGTTTAACTTCGCCTATGCTGAAGTTGCTATACAATTCACATACACCATAGAAAACGTTTTTGCCTACGCTCTGTGATAGAGTATTCAGAAATATTTGATTATTAATATGACTTATTTTTAGGGTAGTCAGTAATACAAGGGTCTCAAAACATACGCGGTTGTTGAATATGGGTTAAAATTTATGGTTTAAAATTTCAGTTCGATAACACAATTTGGGTTTGTATGGGAGGTACCCTTCCTAGTGGTCCGATCAAACTGAAATTTCGACACTATGAGTTTTATTGAACAGCCACCAACCAATTGATTTTCAAGATCGTGAAATTACTGGATCGTATAGCTGCCATACAAACTAAAATGTTTATTGTACAGGGACTCCTTTAAATTTTTTAAAATATTTTAGTTTGTTGCTGATGTCCGGATAGAACTACATATTCTGTGAAAATTTCAAGCCTCTAGCAGTGAAAAATGGCCCGAGGACGGACGGATGGACAGCGTAGCCTTAGTAATAGGGTTCCGTTTGGTACCCTTCGTTCCGGAACCCTCTAAACATTATTAAAGAATCTGTATTCATTTTATTTTTCAACGTCATAACCGTGTACACATGTTTCTTCACCAGTTATGACCCTTTGAAGTAATTTTAGATCGTCGTTAACGCTATACGACGTTTCGTTTACCTCCCTGGTCCGATTAAACTGAAACTTCGACACTACAAGTTTCTAATCCACCAACCAACCAAATTTCAAGTTCTTGGGGTTACTGGATCATATAACTCCCATACAACCTAATACGTTTCTTGTATGGGAACCTCTTTTAATTTAAGTTTATTTTAGTTTTAGTAAGCGTTGTTATAGTCCCGATAGAATTATACTTTCTGTAGTCATTTCTACTTTCTACCTATTACGGTTCTTGACATACAGATTGTTTAGTACCCTTTGAGTACGGAACTCTAAGAAACCTCCAATATAATCTGCTCTTTATTGCTAATTTTCTTTAGGGCTTGATGTGCGAATATAAATATAAAAAATATGGGATGCATGTATATAAATATAAAAAATATGGGCTGCATGTATATAAATACTTTTTCAATGTAAAAATAAGAGTTTAAACTTACTTTTGATCGCGTGATAAATAAAAAGCATGCCGCGATAAATATACCTTGCATTGTGGCCTGTGTATCGCTAAATTTAACTCCATCAATATAAAGCACAGATTGGCAATAGGCTTGTATTAACGCATTTAATGCAAGAATCTTAAACATTTGAAGAGTTGTGACTAAAGTGCATCGACCCTGCTTTATGATATGATTAACTGAAAGAAATTGAAATAGGTAAAAATTATTAAATTGCAAGTAAGGTTTCTAATAGAGGTCTGCACGAGTGCATTCACTTGCTTAGCATAAGTGAGTGCCATTGAATTTCGTACTCACTTTCGGCAACTAGACACAAAAAGCAATGAGTGAGCGCTGCATAGCACACGTTCGATACTCACAACGAAATAAAGTGTAAAAAATGGAAAGAAGAAAAAAATCTCTGTTTGGTTTGTTTACGTACAAATCATCCATGGAAGAAAGCGAAAAAATAGGGCAATCTTCGGAATAATTAGGGGAAAGGTTAATTTTTGCATGAGCCTTCTTCTTGTGGTTTAGAAAAAAAACAGTTTTCTCATTTTTCTCCTAAAGTGTTAACGAAAACAATATGACAATTTTCTAGCTTAGGAAATTGCATACAAAAAATATGGTTTTACTTTGTTTTCGTAACACTAACGGTTTTCGAGAAGATTCGATTAAAAAAGTTGCAACTTTTGTTTCTCATGTCTCGTGCACTCCTTTCTACGCCACCTTTGAGATAGAGAGATGAGTTATTTTTAAAGTAGTTTCCACAATATACGTCTAAAATATGTTAAAATATTAAAGAAAATAAACAAATTTGTATTTATAATGAAACGGTGAGATATGAAGCAGCTATAGTTAACCACCCCCAGCGATTTATTTTACAACATGAAACTGGAGCTTTTCTACAATATGCAGCTAATAATGGCGATATAAATATCTATACAATTGTGTTGTATTGTACATTGCAAAGGACTTGACATTCTTTGGAAAAAATAAGACGAATCTTTATAAATAATTTTGATATTGTTGAGAATTTTGACACAGATGAGTTCTATTAATTTTAAGCTTTACATAATACAAATTTTGACGTACCAAATCCAACCTTGAATTTTCCAAAAATTTTATTGGGACTATGCATAATTTTAAAGGTTTTTTCACCAAAAATGGGGCTTTATTTCGATTTCAAAATGGATTGATACATCATTCAAAGTACTGTCCGTCGCTAGCCACAACCTTTTCCCATCTTTCTTTCAATTTCCGGATTCCGTTTCTCCAAAATTCCGGCTTCTGGGCGGCTATGAATGAATCGATCCATTTTTTGGTCTCTTCATATGAAGAGAAGCGGTGTCCAGCCAGCTTACGCTGCATCTCCCGGAACAAGTGGTAATCCGAAGGAGCAATGTCTGGGCTGTACGGCGGGTGGGGTAGCACTTCCCAGTTGAGCGTTCCAAGGTATGTTTTGACGACCTGTGCAACATGCGGCCGAGCGTTGTCATGCTGCAAAATAACCTTGTCGTGTCTTTCGACCGTTTCCGGCCGTTTTTCAAGCAATGCTCGGGTCAAACGCATCAATTGACGTCGGTAGACTTCCCCAGAGATGGTTTCGTTGGGTTGGAGCAGCTCATAGTACACCACACCTTCTGATCCCACCAAATACAGAGCATGAGCTTCGAACCATGAATATTCGGCTTGGACGTCGATGGCGCCGGTTGGCCGGGCTTGACATATGTTTTTTTACGCTTTGGGTTATCGTAATGGATCCACTTTTCGTCGCCAGTCACAATACGATGCAAAAAACCCTTCCGGCCAAGTCGTTCAAGCAGCAATTCGCACGTGAAAAATCGGCGTTCGACGTCTCTCGGCTTCAACTCGTATGGCACCCAATTACCTTGCTTTTGGATCATTCCCATCGCTTTGAGACGTCTGGAAATGGTTGCTTGGTCAACGTCCAACGTTTCGGCGAGCTCTTCTTGCGTTTGGCACGGGTCTTGGTCCAGCAATGCCTCCAATTCTGCGTCTTCGAACCTTTTGGGCTGGCCAGGTCGCTCCTTGTCCTCGGTATCAAAAACACCACTTTTGAAGCGTCGAAACCAGTACTCACAGGTTGAAATCGATGGAGTATGGTTCGGGTAGGCATCCAACAGCAATTGACGGGCTTGGGTGGTATTTTTCTTCAAATTGAAGCAAAAAAGCAAGGCTTCCCGCAAATTGCGTTTTGACGGCACGAAAGTTGACATACTCGGAGCACAAAAAAACTATGTTGTGTACACTTCAGCTAAATGACAGATACTGGTAAACAAAGCCTAATGATGAGGCTTTGACATGAATATAGTTACAGTATTGCCAGATGCGATACTGTTGTAAATAACGCCATCTGTGTGCAACCTTTAAAATTAATGCATAGTCACAATATTAGTTGTTGTTAAAGCGGCACACTCTGAGAAAAGTTTAACCCATCTACCTAATACGGTTCATGCGATGTAGTCTATCAACAAAAGGTGACGATTTCTTATCATTTCACTCACCTCTTTTGCCAAACGCCGCCTAAGAAGTTTCACTTCGAAAACATAGAAATTGACTTTTAGTTTTGTATACATTTGTATTTTCCCGTTCATTATCTATACTAAATAATATAAAGAGGAAATCTCTGTAATGATTTAACTCAATAATTCTTTCAACTATAGAAAGCTACATTATCAACAAGTAACATGGGTTCTACCTTATTTTTTAAAAAGTTAAAAATCTCTTAGAAAATTAGAATAATGTAACCTAAAATATCAAAAATTGTAATTTTTTTTTCGTTGTTTATACTTCGCTGCTTTTTGAATTTTGCGTTATTGTTATTGTTGTATTTGTTCCTCTCATCTATTAATAACTCAGTACGCACAAGAGTTTTGCGCTCATCGGTCTCTTTTTGTATATGATGTTCACTGAGTGCGGAGCAAGAGAAGTACGTGAATAAAACAACAGAAAGGATAATTTGGGCAGAAAAGTATTTCACGCATGGTGCATGAGTTAAAGCTACTCCTTAAGCCCCGTGTTTCCCATGTCAACGAACCCGTAACTCAAGGTAGAGCTCTCCTCATGAAACTTAATGTGTGAAAAGGCACAAATCGTTCACAAAAGAGACCGTTTGTAGAAAAACAACAACAATAATAATAATAATTCACAGTTTGACGCGCAACATTTGACTCTTTCTTAAAGCTTTTACGGCCGTTCCAGCGTTAAACTTTGCTACCCATAGTTTTTAATATCAATTAAAGTTAAATAAAAAAGTTGTTTGGTTTTCACATGCTCAAAAGTGTAAAAAATACAAGGATTCCATCAATATACTTATGCCAGGCAAAAATTCGTTGTAGGTATTAGACAGCTGCATGGCTTCGCTAACAACTGAAGTCCAATGAATGAATTCGAATTGAATTGAATTGAATTGAGTTAAAGCAAGACACGAAACGAATAAATTGAAGCCGACTGTGTTTCGAGTTCGAAAACCGTCTGCATTCTGTGAAATGAGTTAGAAAGAATTAGCCTGCAAAAAAAAAAAATGAGAACTTCGGCATAGCCGAACTCATCTGAATTAATTCGAAGTCGCTATGCACACATTGTGCAATGTGCTTTCTTTCATTTCGTTTGATTTGAGTGAAGCGCACAGTCGTACAAGGAAATGAGCGGAGAAAAAGACGCAGACGAGTCTGTAAGTGGTTGTGTGTGTGTATATGCATAGTTGTTATTTTCTTTCTTCTTTTCTTTACGCACAGCACAACAATAACAACCCTTTGTTCTTATGCAAAGCAAAAAAAAAAAAAAAAATAAATTCATTCGAATTAATTCGAAAACAACCTCTCATTCCATTCGTTCCTCTTTGTGTAAATGTTGTGCGACTGAGTCTGACGTGAGAGCACAAATTCGCTCGAATTCTTTCGGCGTCGCATTCTATTTCGCTCAGTTGATACAGAGCATTGTTTATTCGAACGTCGTTTTTTTTTCAAACATGCAGATCTCTAGTAGGTACGCATTCTTCTTATCAGCACGAAGGGAGTATCATTTTCGTACCGTTATTTAACAGTACAAGCAAAACGCGGTCCGATAGTCTCAAATAGATTTTGTCAAAATAACCAGTGTACATCTCTAAGTTCCAAGACAACCTTCCTCTACTCTTTCTTGCAATGCTTATTACGGCCAATCTATAAATTATAAAAGATATTAAAAATGTATCTATTATTATTATTAATAAGTATCCAAAAAAAAAAAGGATCAAAGAATTTGTCTAGCAACAGGCAGCGACACTTCTTACATGGGCGCGGCAAGTGAGACGTTTATCAATAATTAAGCCAAGGTATCAAATTTAATCCACCTGTGGTATGACACTTGAATCGTATTTTATAGCTGGACAAACGTCGCGCCTTAATGTAAATGTACAGTTCAATGATTTTTCTGCATTAATACCAATGTTCCAACGTTTGGCCCAACAATGGAATCTTCGCAAGTATGATTAAGATTAGAATGGCAGTGTCATCTGCAAACGTTGCCAACAACATATTCTCGTCGTCTGGTACAGGCATATCGGAAGTATATAATGAATACAGGACTGGGGCCCGGACACTGCCTTGAGGTACACCGACCTTCATTTTTCTATTTGACGAATTAACATCGGGCATCTTGACGAAAAACGTTCTATCTGATAAAAAGCTCTGGAGTAGGAGATGTTGCTTACTTGGGAGAAGTTTTTTTCACTTTGTGGAGTAAGCCGTCAATCCATACCCCGTCAAAGGCTTGTTTGACATCCAAGAATACAGCCGAGTAGTACTGTTTGTTTTCAAATGCAGAGAGAATATGTTGAACAACACGATGCAGTTGCTCCGGAGTGCCATGCTGAGGCCTGAAACGAAATTGATGGTTTGGGATGACAGTCTGGACGGCCCGAACTACCAGAATTCTTCTCAAAAATAATCTTTCATATATTTTTAAGAAGGATGGAAGCAGGCTTATCGGTCTATAGGATCCAATCAGGTTCTCAACTTTCCAGGCTTGGGTGTCATCACGATTGCTGCTCGTTTCCATTTGGATGGAAAATGGCAGAAACGCAACATGGCATTGAATGCCAGTATCAAAAAGTAGCACTTCTTTGTGGGGGAGGGCTGTGACCACTTTAGTATCGATCTCATCATGTCCAGGACACTTCTTCATTTTCATATTTATAGTTCTTACCTCACTAGGCGCGATATATTTTATGACGCTCAAATCAGGAACCATTCTCGATAAGGCTAGGGCTGTGTCATTGTTATCTGCGTCATCAGCAAGAGACAATGGTGTGAAGCGATTCTCAAGTTCATCTGAAATGCTTCTGCTTTTTCGCTATCGGAACGGCACAAATTGTTAGATGAATATCTTACCGGGGCGTGTCTATGAGGTTGCTGTTTGACACATTTGGTGACCCTCTAAAGGTTGAATCCCGTCTTTTTTGTTGGGGCAGCGTTAAATAGCAGATTGTTGAAGAAGTCAGCTTTGCTGTCCGTAAGTATCTGTTTGAGTTCACGAGCTGCTTTTCTCCAAGCTATCTTATCAAGTTCATTGCGACTGCGCATGTATCGGCGTCCCAACTCTAGGACTTCAGGTTTGAAAAGAGTCTGAGGTGATTTGTAAGGGTAAAGTGGTTGATTTTTGGAGGCAAATGCTGCGGCCTTTAGAATATTGCTGGAGAAAATCTCCACTGCATCGTCAGTATATTGGCGTGTCTTGGCAGCAAACGCTTATTTATATTATACAGCACGGGTGAAGTACATAAGTTGACAAGTAGTGGTATGCGGTCGGAACCACAAATGAATCAAAATTGTTCAGAATGAGGATGGTCGCAATTTGCAATCAACGTTTAAAATTCAGGGCCAAATGTATCATCAATTTGGTTTTTTAATGTCATAGGATGATGCTGAGCCAAAAGTCTTGCAAATCTACTTCATGAGTAATGAAGAGCAACAAATAAACACACGCTGCCAGTACAACTACATCGAGCAGATGGAGGACCGGGAAATTGTAGCGGCTTTGGAACCGTTTTTGCTGTGTCATAACAAGTTGCTCCAGTTGTTCAATACAGTCTCAAACAGACTGATTAACGACAACTATATGATCGTTATTAAAGCAGACAATGTATCATCTCAAGAGCACTAGGGCCGATACAATGCACCAACAATTACCGAAGTTGCAGTTCTTATGGTTGGCAACGTATAAGAACGCCGAGATACACGGATCCAACGCAGAGATAACACGGTGACAACAATTCAAGACAGTCATCGTTCTTACAACGCTTTGCAATATCCATTAATATTTTAGGAAGGAGAAGATTGATATCATTTCAACATCAAACAAAGAAATCCAGTGACTGGTACAATCTGCACATTATTTACGATTTTCTTTCCCTGTATGATATTTTTACTTTGTAGGTGCAGAAACCGACAAGAGAGTGAGTGCGATAAACTTCTACGCATATCGGTTAATGATTCGTGCCAATGAATACAACAACATTCTCCGATACCGCCAGTTGTTTTATCAATACATTGTTGATATGTATGCAAAAATTGAAAACGAGCGATTACGGTACATTAAATACAATCAATAATGAGAAGTTGTGTGATGCTATTGTCGGTAACATAGATGGAGCAACTAACATGAATCACATCGGTACCGCAGTTCCAGTTCTTCCATCATCATATATTGGCAGTGCACATCATATGCAGGAATACATTTAAGACGCCTTGACTTTTGTGCGCGCGTACGGCCGACCTGATTTCTTCAAAACATTTACATGAAATCCAAACTGGGATGAAATTAAAATTTTGTTATGGCCAGGTCAAACAGCAATGCATCGCCATGATATAACAGCACGTGTCTTCACACAAAAATTAAAATCCTTAATAAACTTGGTAACACGTCACTCTGTATATGGCGAAAAACACGTTGCTGGCTGCATTCTGTAGAATGGCAAAACCGCGGTTTACCACATGCACATATTTTGATTTGGGGGTGATCGACAAAGTGCGGCCAGAACATATTGATGAAATTATTTCAGCAGAACTTCCGGATCGGAATATCGATGTCCAAAATCTACAAAGCACATATAAACGTTAAAATCTGCAGTTCGGTGAAGTCAATAACATATATTTGCAAATATGTGCATAAGGGAAGCGATATGACTGCTTTTGCAGTCCAAAACGTAAATGATAACGCCGAAAAATCACGTAATCAAATGGGATGTTACAATGAAGCAAATTGCCGCATTTTCAGTTCAGTTCAGCATTTCAGAAGAGAATGCTTTATAACGTGCATTAAATGCCCCAAAAAGTACACTAACTGCGTTTTTCGAAACTTTGGAACCGAACAGATATTTTCGTTACATCGCAAAGAGATTAATGTACGAGTATACTGATGTGCCACGATTTTTCACGTGGAACAAAAAAAAAAAAAAAAAAAAAAATTTACCCACGAAAGCGAGGCCTTCCACACCAAGGATACACCGGCAAAATTTAAGAAAAATACATATCCATCTAAAGTAACGTAAATACTTATTCTTGCGTTTGTTGTTGGTTAACGTTTCTGGACCGAAGTCGTTCCAATACTTGCGCAGTTAATGGTATTCTGTACGACGCGTACCACAATGCGTGTTTCGAATTGCATTTGTTAGAACATGACAACCATTGGGACCTCACACTAGCAGATGCTGTACTAAATTTCTCCTCACCAAATTTGCCGTATTGGACTATTTCATTTTGATCTCTAAATATTTATAATTGTTATATTGGAGCTATTTAGGCAAAGACAATTAAAATGTCTGCGTATTGTAGTGGGTAGAGAGTAGGACTGTTAAACCGGGGACGTGCGGTTCGAGTTTTGCATTAGGAATAATTTTTTTTTTTATGTGTGTTTCGTTGAAATTTGAAATCTTCATAGGAAATTTTGATCAACGCTTTTCTTGTCGATCAAAAATTAAGCAACCCGTGGTTTGGGTAGTGTTTACATGAGGGACCGCCGATCACAAACCAGTTGGCGAAACATGATTTTTAAATTTTTTTTTTTTTATTTTTTTTTTTTTTCCGATTGGATATGTACTACTGCTTTCCTACATCTTATCTTTATATATATAATGCTTCTGTGAGTGTGTATGTCACTGAACTTCTCTTAAACGACTGAACCGATTTTGATGAAATTTTTTGTGTGTGTTCAAGGGGATCTGAGAATGGTTTAGATTCACAATATACATATATGTGTGTTCATATTGAGTCTTATGCGCGGCTATACCGTTCGTTCATCTGATTGCAATGACATTTTGTGAATGCGTGCATGGTTGGTTTTAGCCTTGAACATAACAGAGTACTTTTGGATTCGATATGTGACGCTGTTGTCGAGAAATTGGTGGATCAAATACTGCATTTGATTTGTCTGATTCTGCGCAATGTACTACAGTTAGTTTTGAATAAATTAAAGGACTCAATAATACAATAACACTTAAGGCAAGACCAGGGAGCTGTGCATTGTTGTGGATTTGGTAAGTCACTGGAATTATTAATGTGACTGACTATCCATTTAGCCAAATTAAAGTGCAGCGGGAAGCAAAAATGAAATACCAGAATTGCAATTCAACTTATTAATAGCGATGGTGCGAAACCGCAACTGTAGGTATGGCCCAATCCACTTGCGTTCTACTGAAAGTGAAGTTTAAGGAATCCGATTGGCCGTACGACGTCGGGCAGGATACCCTAGTATTTTAAATATAAAAGAAAACACTAAGTACATTTTTAACAATAAGAGGGGAAAAGCAGTGGACAATATCGAACATTTTCGAATGGTCTCTTGAATAATGGTCTGGATTACTGGGTGTCTTAGGCCTCATTTTTGAGAGCTACTTGCGGCAGGCCAACAACCGCAAGGTGCCTCTCAGCGCCACCCGTAACCTAAGTTAGGTCAGATCGACTGGTCTGCTTCGTTTTAAGCGTCTACGTCTAGGCAGATCTCTCTTTTTTCGGATATGATGTTTCCACGTCAGTTTACTATCAATATGCATGCCCAGGTACTTTGCCACATTGCTTAATGGAATGTCAGTACCTTTTATTTTTAATTGTCTTGGCTGATAAGCTGTCCGTGTTGTGTGTATCACTTGCGTCGCTTTTAGTTCATTCACTTTTATTTTCCATTTATCAAACCAAGTGAAAGCTTCGTCAAGAATATTCTGCAGCTTAGTTGTTGCTACAGCTAAATTTTTATGGGAGTACATTAGTACTGTATCGTCAGCGAAGGTAGCCACCATTGACGAGTTATCCCCTGGAGTTGGGATGTCTGATGTGTATAAAGCAAAATAGGACCAAGCACGCTTCCTCGAGGGACTCCTGCTCTTATCTGTCTTAGCGTAGAAGATTCATCCTTACATTTTACGTAGAAATAGCGAGAGTCAAGGTAGCTTTTAATGATTTCAAATAGATCAGTTGGAAATACGGTCCTAATTTTACTAAGTAGGCCGTCGTGCCAGACTTTGTCGAAGGCCTTTTTTATGTCCAGAAAAACACCAACACAGAACTTTTTTTCATCAAGGTCCTTTAAAATTTTGTGAGTTACTCTGTGGACTTCCTGAATTGTAGAGTGACGTTGTCTAAACCCGAATTGGTGGTCAGGTATGATTCTGTTCACGTCCAGTATTGGTTGTATTCTGTCAAGTAGGAGACGTTCAAATACTTTAGAAAGTAAGGGCAATAGGCTGATTGGTCTGAACGATGACGCCTTGGTTGAATCTTTGCACAATTTGGGTATGGCTATTATTTCAGCAACCTTCCATAAAGATGGGAAGTGCTTTAGTCTTAATATCGCATTGAACAAATTCCTAATAAATACCATTGCCTTCGCAGGGAGCTCTTTGAGTAGCTTTCCAGTTATTTGATCATAACCTGGCGTTTTTCTCTGACTAGTGAGCTTTTCAATACAGTGCCTAACTTCATTGGTTGAAATCATTTTTGTAAAGTATTGCGGAGATGGAGTCCTGTTACAAATTGGTGTTACTATTAGATTGATTGGTAGTAGAAGCCCTTTCATAATAGTCTGCCAGTAATGAAGCTTTGTCATAGTTGGTTCTAGCCCATGTCCCATCCGATTTCAAAAGTGGCGGCTGGTGGAAGGTGCGATTTGTGAAGTGCTTAGCAGCATTCCATAATGAGTAGTTAGTGTCAGATGTCGGCGATAAAGTTTTTGTATAATTTTTTTTCTTTGGTGTTTGTCAGCCTTGAACCCCAGTTTACATGTTTCGCGTTGTAATCACCTGCTACGATGAGCCTTGGGCCAAGCTCTTTTAAGTAGTCCTTAAATTGAGCTGTTGAGATTAATATCTAGGTGGGCAATAAATCGCTGCTATTCTGAAAGGTCCATATTTGTCTTCTAATAGCAATTTGGTCGACTGAATGTGAGCGTGTTGCTAATTTTCTAGTTCAACGTGTCGAGTATTGTTTTTAACAATGATAGCCGTGCCACCATGACCTGAACCATCCGGATGATTTGTTTTATATATTTTATATCCGGGAATGCTCAAGTAATTACTTGTGCAATGGGTTTCAGAGATTAGAGCTACGTCAATCAAATTGTCATTTAGAAATAGTTGGAGTTAAAGGATATGTTTGTGCAAACCATTCGCATTCCAAGCAATAATTCTTAATTTATTGTCCATTTTGTTTGTCAAGTTTGGTTATCAGGATGGTTATTATATTCATCATGTTAGTCACCTGTTGAATCAATTGCTTCATCATGATTTTAAAATCAGCTGAATCGTCATTTGGCATAATGTTATTGTTATTTTGATGGGAGGAATTACTGTCTATGGTCGGGTTCTCAGTTGAAATGACTTTAGATTTTTGGGTTGGTCGGTTGATTGGCTGGGGTTGGGTTGGCTGTAATTTGCGCGTAGCTTATACCATTCTCCACTTTACTGGACGTTATGGGCATTTGCTGAACTATTGTGAGATCCGTCAATATGTTGGGTCGAAGGGCAGGAAACCGTTGAATTTTAAGGGTTTTGTATATTTCACAACCCTTGTAGTTGGCTGTAAAAGCTCCACCACATAGAGCACATTTTATTTTAGTAGTTGACTCCATACAGCAGTCGATAGTTTTGTGCTTACCAGCACATTTGACGCATACTGAATCCCCGATACAATAGTTTCGGGTGTGCCCGTATTTTTGGCAGTTGGTGCATTGCATTATCATCCTCTTGATGTGGGGGGCCTCAAATTTAATTTTGGTATGTAGTAATGTCGTAACATTATAAATATTTTTATTGGTTGAGCTACTTTTAAGTTCAATTGAGAACAAAGGAAGTGGTTTATTGGTTGTTCTTTGTTGGATATTATGTATATTTATAACTTCGTGGCTTAATAGGTGGTGGCTTATTAGCTTTTGGAGGTTGCTTGGAGCCATTGTCCAGAGTGTTCTTCTCTTCTTCTAAATTGTCATCGTCGATATCTAAGATGCCAAAATAATTGGAAGATGGCTTTCCAAGGCAGTAGTGAAGTGTGGTTTTTTTTTTTTTTTTGTTTAGTTTTTGAAGATATGGTAGATGACGCTCTGTTTGGTTTGGGCTTTTTGTTAATGTTTGGTGATTGTTCAGTCGGTATGGCTGGTGATTGCGTTTTTCTATTTCTTTTATTTAAAGCTAACTGTTCAGATCCAGTTTTATTATTTGAGTTTTGTACTTCTGTGTTATTTATTGATGTAGGCGTAACTGTCGCAGCGTTGAGCAAAGAGGCGATCGAATCATTGTTGTTGTTGTGGATATGAGTTTTGATATTAGTTGTTGTTGCGGTAACTGCATACGATGACGCGATCGAAGCAGTTGTTGAGAAAACTGTTGTTGTTGATGCTACCATTGAAGCTGTTGATGTACATGCAGTGCTTCGTGTTGGTTTTTGTAGATGCTGATACAGTTCCAGCTTGGGTAGAGTACAGGGGCGGTTGTGGGGAAGGGCACTGGGTGCTCCATGGTAGGGAGCACCTGGTGTTCGCGCTATCAGAGCAAAAAGCAGAACAAGAACTTGCCCTGCGCTTAGGCGACTTGGTGGTTAAAAATGAGGATTCTTTTTTGTTTTTGGGACTGGAAGAGACAAACGAGAAATATGCATTTCTTTTAAATTTAAAAATATGAAAAATACAACAATCACAACAACCAGCATTAACGACGAAGAAACGTATAAAACGTTTTATGCTTGGTCTTGCAGTGGTTTTTTTAAAAACTTAATAGTTAAAAATAAAAAAAATAAGTATGTAATTTGTTGCATTAAGATTAATATTAAAAAATTAAAATTAAAAAAGAATTATTAAAGTCGATTTAGTATATTATGCGCCAAATTAAAAATTGCTAAAAAAAAATTACATAAAACTATCTCTATCTGGACAACAGCGCCACCTAGCGGATCCAAATATAGCAGCAAACATGACTGGTAACTCCACGAGTACAACAAAAAAAAAAATATATTATCAACATTGGTCCAGCCGTTCTCGAGTTTTGTTGGGTCATACTATTTTTCATTTATATATATATAGATAAACGCTTTGTAACTACAACAAATAAGTGGCAATACAACAAAACTCATTTTAGGTTAATATAGCCTAGTGTATAAAGCCGATGACTCAAAACAACAGAGATTGTGTTCAGCCCATCCTTAAGGACAAAAATAAATTTTTTTTTTCTCCTTAAGTTTTGTAACTAAAGCAAATAAAAGGCAATACAACAAAACTCATATTGGTTTCGGTAGGGTCAAATTTGAAATCGTCATAGGCAATTTTGGATAACGCTTTTCTTGTCGATCAGAAATTAAGCAACGAGAGGCTTGGGTAGTGTTTAGATGAATTACCGGACCCAAAAGGTATCAAAGGGAACCCTATTGCAGAGACTTCGTTGTCCGTCCGCCAGTCCGTCCGTCCGTCCTTTAAGAAATTTGAAATTTTCACAGAATATGTAGTTCTATCCGGTCATCTCCAACAAATACTAAAACTAAAATATTTTCAAAAACTTAAAGGGGTCTCGATACAAGAAACCTTTTGGTTTGTATGGCAGCTATACGATCCAGTAATCCCACAATCTTGAAATTTGGGTGGTTGGTGGCTATACATATTATCGAAATTTCATTTTTGTAGGATCACTAGGGAAGGTTTTTCCCATACAAGCCCCCAATAAAATTCAGGTTCTTATTAGAAAAACTTTTTTGTTTTTTGGACTATAAGTTTCTGATATAGGCGCGGTACATTTATTGGAAACAGTCAAATCGGACCAGTAGGGGAGTACCTCAAATACAAATCCCAATCTGGTACGAAACCTTTCATGTACGAGTCTGACTCGCACTTGGCCAATTTTTTTAGTTTTTATATTTTTATAAACACTTTCTACAATAACTACTATAAATAAGTGGCAATACAACAAAACTCATTTTGGCTAATATAAAATAATTAAGATTTAATAATAGATAAATAAAAATTAATAAATCGAAAAATCGAATTAAATAAAACAAGAGTGAAACACTTTAAGGATGCATTTTCCTGATACGAACATAAATACCTCAATAGCCTAGTGGGTAGAGAGCCGGCTTGGCCAATGGCTCAATACAAAAAAATCATTTTCGGCTAATATAAAATTACTAAAGTTTAATAATAAAGAAAAATTGCAAAGGGAGGAATTGAGAAGAATGAAAGAATGAAATGCCTGTGATGAAGTGTGGGGGGAGAGAGAGAGAGAGAGAGAGAGAGAGAGAGAGAGAGAAAGAGAATAATGCGTTTATGTACCTGAAGACAATAAAGTACCGGAAATTGTCATTTTAATTGCCCGCGTTAAGTATTTTTTAGATTTTTTCTGTATGTTAGTAGGACTACCCTTAAATACTATGCCAAAAATAAGCGCGATCTGTCAACCAGTTTGTTTACAGCAGCTGGTTTAATCAGTCCACCTCAGTAGTTCTCTAGTCTAGTTACTTTAAGCAATTGGAAGTGGAATTAAGAAGGAATAATGAACAGTAAACAATACTGTTTCAGAAGTATGTAAGGGTGCTGTATGGAGCCTCTTCGTTGGCATAAAGATGATGGATGGAACCATGCAAAACGAATATGTGTATTGCAAAAAATACAATTAACTATTAAAGTACAATCGCAAACAAACAGCTAGCAGTGTTGCGTCGGAGCACGTCTTTTTGTTGGCAGGTAATTTGATAAACGAGAAAAGAAGTCGGCTTGCTCCCAAAACCGTTGATAGCATTTCATTTTTAAACTCATTATTTAAGTAACCTTAATTTTAAGAAAATATGATATAAGATTAAAAATATTTTACTTTTTTAATTTCTAACTCTTTTTATATGTACAAGTTAACATAAGGTTAACATGTTCCACAAATTATGCTGACACCTTGTCGGGCAAAATGACCAAATGTACCAGCTAACGTAATCATCGACTCGAATAACAATCATCCGTTCCCACAAATTACGCTATATTTAAATATTATCATTCCTTTTAAATAAAATGCGATACGAAGATCTTTAAATAATCAATTATAATAACAAGAAACGTAGGTCTTTAAATGATCAAAAATAACGGTTTTTATCAAACAAGCAAACTGAACGCAGACTTTTTGATTCCTACATTTACACTTAGATCCCGTTATCTCAAAAATGAATGGAAAAATATAGAATATTTGTTTTTGTTTATAAAACTTAAGAATGTAAAGAAGAAATACACTTTAAAAAAAATTTACATGATTTACATATGAACATTTCCATCATTAAAAACCTTAGGTGAACGCAGACTTTATGTGGTGTGTGTATATTGAAAAAAATTAAGCATCTTTTACTCTCTCTCAAAGTTGGTGTAGAAAGGAGTGCACATGTAATGAGAAATAAAAGTTGCAAATTTTTTAATCTAATTTTCTTGAAAACTGCTAGAGTTACGACAAAAAGTAGTAATACCATGTTTTTTAGGAATTTTTTTTTTCTTCTTTTTTTTGTTTTCAATAACATCGTTTAGGAGAAAAATGAGAAAACCGTTTGTGACCTTTAACCACGCGTAATTTTTTTAGACCACATAGATCGATGGGGAGTTTTGGGGTATTGTTTAAAACCACAAAAGGAAGGCTCATGCAAAAATCCAACTTTCCCCTAATTATTCCAATCCAATACGTTATATTCCCTAATATACAAGCAACCTTCCTCCTTTAACGAGCAAATGAATACAAAAACTAGAAAGAACGTTATCTTCGACTATGCTGAAGATGAAATACTCTTCACGGGATTTGTGTGGGAGGTACCCTCCTTAGTGGTCCGATTCGGCTGGTTCCGATAAATGTCCTGCGCCTATTTTGGAAACTGATAGTGTCCAAGTTTCAGTTCAATAGGACAAGAAACAAAAATAAGAACATGAATTCAAATGGGTGGTTTTATATGGCTGGTTCCAACACATGTACTACGCATGGCAGAAAGAATAGCTCAAACACATAAAAAACATACCGACGGACATGGCTTAATCAATTCGTCGAATCGAGCTGATCAAGAATATATATGCTTTACGTAGTCTCTTTTGTCTCCTTCTGTGTTACAAACTTCATGACAAACTTATAATACTATTCTCTCCCGTGAAGAGTATAAAAAAATGGAAAAGTCTTCTTACTGCACAAAATAACATAAGAGTACCAACTCAATCCAATACGGCACCGCCACATACATTCTTTGGAATTTATTAAAATTAAATTAATGTCAAATTTATTCATTTGAGCATGTGAACCAAATATGCCGTTTTGAGTGCGTTGAGGTAGACCCTTCGTTTCTATACAGACTTTCTGTATTTGAGCTTTCGAGGTAATATGACAACACAATATATACTTAAACTACTATACGATATTTACGACAAATATTTAATATAACTGCAATAACTTTGTATATTAGATAATAAAGAAGTAGGGCCTAAATTAAGGTAAAATTATCGTTTACTCACCGCATATAATTGAGGATGATTTGCTGGTAAAGGGAGCTGCGATCGATGCATCACCAAGTCTGACTATCGTTTGCTGCTCTTCCTCAATATTTTGAAGTACAGATTGCAGGCGTGCACGTTGTAGATTTATCTGTTCCTCTCGTCGTCGCATTGCTCGTTCACGTGGCAATAATAACTGTTGTTGATATTCCATTTCAACATTATTAGCTGCATTTCGAGATCGTTGTTCAATTTCATTTTTTTTTCTTTTAATTGGCGCACTTGTTAGTAAAGAGACCCCGACATTGGCATGTTTAAGTGCGCCAACGTCGTTCGTACCATCACCGCACATAAGGGTGCAATATCCGAGATGCTTTAAACTGTTTACAACAAACTCCTTTTGTTTTGGTGCAAAGCGTGCACAAACTGTTATTTGTGGTAGAAGCTTATATATAAAATCCCTTCCTTCTCGTTGTAGATACTGTAATCCTTCTCCAGTTATGCATAAATCAAAATTATCCAAAAGTTTTGATATACACTGAGGATCAGACACAAATCTCTGTTCACCATCGATTGACAACCATTTCCAATTGTCAGAGTAACATTCAGTTGTTGGAGCAGTTAAAACAAGGATCTTCTTACGTGTAAAACGTAACTCTCGAGCAACGTGACAAGCTGTAAGTGGATTATCGCCAGTTATCATCATCACCTTGTGTGAAGATTGAGTGAGTTCCTTAATAACATTCTTTGAATCTGGTTTCATCGGACAAGAAATGACAACGAAACCGGCAAATGTAAGCTCACACTCGACGTCACCTCTTTTAATTTCACGTAAGCGTTGTGCAGTTATCTGACCAAATTCTTTGATACCTAAAGCAAGAACCCGAGCACCACGCCTTGCATGCTCTAAATATATCTGCAGATTATATGTGTATAATTAATTTATAATATATTTGATAAATAGTTTTATATATATTCACTTTTTCATAATCCTTCGGAACAGTTTTTAACATCTTCAAAATAACTTCAGGGGCTCCTTTAACAGTACCAATATAGAAAATATCATTTGAATACGGCATTAGGTAGCCAGCCAATACTGACATACGTTTTAATGCAGATGAGAAGTGGTAACGTTGTACAATACGTAATGGTTTAAGTGTGCCTCGCTTTGGAATGACGCTATCCGTTTTCGTTAAGTTCCAATCTACAGCTGCTAAAGTAGCTTTCTCCAAAGGATCTCCAACTAGACCATCCCTCAAGCAAACTGAGTGAATGGCACGATGCCAGTACCTTTATAGTTTCATCACAAGCCATCTCAATGGGAATGCAAGTGCCATCAGGTGAGGTACCAGCAATTCCTTCTACCATAAGATTGTCTGTAGTTAATGTGCCAGTTTTGTCAAAACAACATATTTGAACTTTGCCAGCAAATGGAATACGAAATGGCTCAGTGCAAAAAATAAATAGTTTTGTTAATTGCATTAATGAAGTATTCACTGCTAGAGTCAACTCAATAGGTAGGTCCGGTGGAATAATAGCAGTAACAATTAAAGTACATTCCAAAAATAGCTTATATCGATTACGTTCTGGATCTTCACTTCCCTTTATCCAAACATAAACAGCTGCAGCAACAGCAAATATCATTAGAAAGATAATAAATGCAAAAGTCTCAACATTATTTTCAGTAGGTCGATTTGCACCGAATAGTATTGTCCGAAGTAATTTGCCTTGTGAAGTATTGAAACTGTTGCGTATAACGTAACCAATACAACCACCATCTGGCGCTCGTAGTGCTTCCTTTGTGGGCTGAGTGTGTTGAACTACTTTAGTGCCTCCAAAAAGTATAAAAAGTTTGCCATCTTCGTCTACGTCCAATTCTTTATTGAGTTCATCTAAAGATTCCAGGGACTCCTTCATTTGTGGAACCGACTCACCTGTTAACATGCTTTCATCCACAATACAACTTCCGCGCAGAATCACCAAGTCGCATGGCACAATATTTTCATTTACAGATCGTGTGACTGATACTAAATCACCTGGCAAAAGTTCATCTGTTGCAATTTGACGCCATTTGCTTTGCCGCAGTACATAAATCATGTAAGGCTTATTTCCCATTTTCCGAATTTCAGACATATTGCGTAGCTGCTGTTTAACAATAGTACACTCAAAAGCAATAAGCATAAAGAGCGTAAAAAGTGAATAGTACCAGTAATCATCTAGGCACCACAAGCCCACTGAAAACACTTGGAAAACAAAGAACGGTGCTGTTGCACGTTCAAGGAAAAGCTCGTGGAATTCAGGAACAGCCATATCCATTTTATTATTTCCATAAGTTTGTAAAGCTAATTTAGTAGCAGCTTCCGTGTCTAACCCACGAGACTTAGCATAAGTGCTTAAAAGCTCATGTACTGGATATTCAACACAAAGGAAAGTCTTCTTTTCCGGGTTCCAAACATATTTAGTTTTTTGAAAAATCAAAAAATATTGTTCAGTCCCGTCCTCCAGTTTTCTGAATTGAATTGGTACTATTTTCGAACATCCATTGTTTGTCGTAGGTACCACTTTGGCAAGTACATTGACTGCAGGAGCCCGAACTCGCCGGCAAGTTAAAAATGTTAAAACATGTACACTCCAATAGCAGAAAAGTAATGTCAAGATGTGAACAAAAGCAGTAGCAACAACGGCAACAAAGCCTACTTCATTCCACGTCGTAGAGCTTTCGCGATCAATTTTATTTGTTGTTGTGGTAGCATTTGTAATTTTAGCATGGTCCATATAATTAACGGCCTCTGCTTCAACGCCGTAAACAAAAAACCACAAATAAAATGCTCCCACGTAAAGAGGGATGAATGGCAGAATAACACCACTAAGTGCAATCGGAATGCGTACGTGGAGTGAAATGTAATGTACTAATTCATCTAAAGCTATAATATTGATGTACTTCTTGTCCCCTCCACCAAGCCTATTTCCAGACCACAACATTATTCTCACGACGTATTTTAAAATTCTTGTGTCTAGAAATTTGTCATATTACAGTATAAATGATTTAATAATTAAAAGAAATTTAATATCACTAAAAGTATTCATACAATTGGATTAATTTATATGATATTGATAACCCTTTCCTAATAATGAATTATTGCAAATTAATTGATTCAATATATGTTTCCTCTTTGTTTCAATATTTATTCAGTTTTAATAAATATAACAATTGCACACTTTCCACTGCTGCCACTTGATATAGAAAACAAATCGAGGAGCCAGGTGTTTGAAAAAACTGAACCTGAGAATACCCTCGAAAAATTGATGTGATTGGCAGCACTTTCAGAATCCGATAGTTATATACCGTTATCAATTTTTTTAAAATCTATTGTTTTAAGCTATGATTAAAGCAGCTATCATACATACGATCATGATATAAAATAATATGATATATTTATAAGAGTACAAGGCGACCGACCTTTACCCAGGGTTTGTTTGGGAGGTAGGTCTGCTTGTATTCCTACGCTCTTGTAATTTACACGGTTAGTGAATGACGTCACTTTTCCTTGCGGTCGTTGTCGAATTTGATCCGATAATGGTCGAATAAATTTTATCAAATCACGCTTGGTGTGAATTCAGAATTAATTAGAATCGGCACTCGCAGCAGTGCTGCCATATAATGAGACAGCACTATTTGCCAGTTTTAAAAGGTTTTTGTTTTGCGCCAACTTAGAACAGCTGATAATGATTTCAGTAAATTTGAAATTGTAAGCTTTTTGTTAAAATTTTAATAAAAGACATAGCAGGAATGGAAAATTCCAAGAACTTTTGGCATACATTGCCTATAGTTGAAGAACATCTATTCTCCACAAATCTTACGTTTTAACTTAGCGTGAGCTCAACTTTTCTTTCGTGTGTATAATCAAAACAAAAACCTACTGTTTTTAAGCTCAGTGACACTGTTGAAACAGTCGTGTCAAAATCACTGAAATTGGCTCTGTGTGAATATACAAGTTGTATATTAGATATGATAGTACTGTCCACACGCAATATGAAAGCTATGAAGAAATATATAACTTGAGTTTTGTGTGCAATGATAAAAAATTGCTGTTTACACAGTGGGCTGACCTCTGCGTTGTGAAGAACCCTGAGCGAACACCGTGTTATAACCACATGGGAAATGGTGCTTGTTGTTGTAATGAAAACAAATCCCTGGTGATGTTTTCTAAGTGAATTGTGATTATCTTCTTCTTTTCTTTTCACACCAAAAGCAAATGGCTAATGATGATCTTAATAAATTTCAAATTGTATATTTTTTTGTAAACGTTGTGTAAAGTGCGTACACCAATGAAAAAGGGAGTTGCAGGAAATACTGCAAATTGTATTAAAATAATGTTTTTTCCACACATTTTCAGTTTTAGTTTCTAACAATTTGCCACAATGTTCCTTTTGTTTGTATAACCAAAACAAAATACAGCTGTTCAGAACACAATCACAACCACTGTGGTCGCAAAACCAGAACTCACATATATTAACTCACTGAGGAAACAGCATAATATAGCCTTATTTGCTGTCCTCACGATGTCAAATTATATGATGTTTCTTGTTACGAATTATTCATGAAAGATATGTTACTGCAGATACTCGCTTTACTTTTAAATTCTGATGCAGCATTCACCTGAGATGTAGCATGAATGTTCTTCCAATTCCACAAAAACAACAAGGAAAATTATGAGGATGTGGATGTTCGAAGTCAACATCAATTGAAAAAAAGGTCACTCTGTGCGGTGTTGGAAATTTTTTTCATGAAAGTTGGCAGTTGTTGGAAGTTGCCCCATTTTTTATGATTGCCAGGTGTCTGGTTTTTTCCCCTTTTTTGTTGCTCTCCAATTAAAATACCTGGTGATGATTTTAGCGAATTTCAACACGTATATTTGTGTTAAACTTGTAATATAATACGAAGCAGGAATGTATACACAAATTGTTTTAAAGTCACGTATATATAGCACAAATTTTACTATGAAGTTAAAGTGTATTTACAGTGGTTAAAAAAAATTACTTTGGTGATCAGATGAAAAAGTGATTATTTCCTACAACACCACAGCGAAAATATCGCAATTTAGTCGTGATTTCTGCGCGAAAAATGTAGAAAATAAGATTATTTAACTTCATTACTAAATCTGCCAACTGGTGTCTCAGGGCTACTGCATTTTTTGTCAGTTTTTTTTTTTTTTTTGCGCGCCAACATAGTAAATTTCAAATTGTAATATTTTTATTAAAATTTTAATAAATCATTCTGAATCATGTATTTCCTACAAATACGAACTTCAAGTACTTCCTTATTTGACTTAACTTACTTCCCATATACACGAATGAAAAAAAAAAAAATAGTGGCACTGATGAAGAAATCACAAACAGATGACCTGGAAATTAGCATAATTTACTAATAAGTGTTTCAACGGAATTCGAATAAGTGGTATTAAACTTAATTGTATTGATACTTGCTAGAGGTCTGCATGGTGGCAAAAAAACGAATATTTTTTTAAGAGGGACAAAAGTTATCTCATACACATGATGTACAACATAAAATTGTAACGACAACAGACCGACCAGTATTCTCGAAATCCATGTGGAAGAGATAAATAAGCACTTGAAGGAAATGATAGAACATGGAATAATTATAGAAAATACTTCCGTTCCGAAAAAAATTGATAATTCAGGAAAGAAAAAGTGTATGCCTTTAAAAAAGACACTATCAGTAGTAAATTTTCAATACCTAATATTGAAACTATCTTGGAAAAACTAGGGTGAAAGCCTATAAACTATCAAAGAAGATGAGCAAAAGACAGCATTAGTTAGCATTAATTGGTTACTTAAGTTGGGAGATTACGATCTTAATATCGCATATGTTATGCTGACTTGCTAAGCAGAATTAATGAGAAATTTTTGTATTAAAAGAAAGTGATGATAACATGAGCGCTATGGCAACAATTCATTTACAGGAGGCCGATCTTCATGATCACATTCCTGTATTAGAGTCAGCCGTAAACAGTTTTTTTATTCAGTTTATGTTGGCTAAATATAAGACCGAGGAAGTAGGGATAATAAATAAAATGCAAAAAATATATGTTACCATAGATCACATTTTAACATATGAAGAATATCTTGGAAAGATTTTTAAAAAACAGAAAGAGTTGGAATTATTCAGCAATTTCAAATCAGCAATATAATATAGTTCAACAGAAGCTGATGTTTGTTACATGCTGAAGATATGAAGAATGAAGAGGAGGCTTTAAGATATTTAAATAAATATCACACACAAGAAACAGGACAAGGACTTGCAATAAAATTTTTTAAAAATTTAAAACAACTTACCCAAAAGTATTGTATATTAATAATTGTGACACATATATCAGGGGAAAATACGAAGATGGGCAATCAAACTGAAATGTACCTACAATATATTAACGGATAAATGAATGATTGTAAGTATATGTATCCATTTATGTCTTTAGGTGTTTCCGTTAAATATACCTTTTTAGCATTCATAGAGAAATTTTCAAAGTGAGCCTTTGCTCCTTTCTTACCAGACAGAAACAGCATAACTTGTGCGCAACACGAAACAAACAACAGCTACTCTCGATGCAGAAAGGCCTGTGTAAAAGACACTGCATCTGGTTCAAGGGTCCTGATATAGTACCAGTTAAATATTGTATTAAACAATGTAACATGAATAACGTTGATATTGCAATTCCTACATCAGAACCATCGGGAACACCATCACCATCAGCTTCCGTACCATCACCTTCGGCATTCTCCGAGAAGAGTAAATGAAGCAAAGCGACAGCACTGTTTGCAGACATTGATGACATGGGCGTAGCCAGGATTTTGTTCAGGGGGGCCAGGCAAGGAAACACGCATATGTCGTAGCGAACCAGTTGAGTCGCATATTTCCCTACCTGTTGTAAATTTGCTAAACGGTATAAAATACCGTTTTGTTACTAAATGATCATTATTAGACTTTCAATATCATTCTTGTCATTCTGCGTGTGTTTCGTAGGAATGTTGTGCATGGAGAGCAAGACATAAGCTAAAATG
Organism: Amiota minor; assembly: GCA_037043295.1. NCBI lineage: Eukaryota > Metazoa > Arthropoda > Insecta > Diptera > Drosophilidae > Amiota > Amiota minor. Next base: position 23,414 of record JBAMAW010000858.1, on the reverse strand, counting down.
ATCATTATTGGTGTTTCAAGTTCATTCTTGTCTTTCTGTGTGTGTGTGATGTTGATGCTTACATGAGTAAGATAGGAGAGAGAACGTAACTCTTTCTGTCGAATGTGTGACCCCCACAAAGTGATGAACCGAAGGAAGTAATATTTCAATTTGGTGATCCAATTCCATTTTTCTTCGACTCGGGTGCTAAGGAAAGTATGTCAAGTAAACTTGCGGGAAGAAGAATGTATAGTTTACCCTAGAAATTGTATTTTATGTTATTATGGATAAGTTCTTAAAGCATAATGTTATGGTAGGTCGTGAAATTTTGAGTCTTGGCTCGGCGTTACCATGGATGCTGAGAATTTTAATATTTACAAAACTAAAGCTGTTAATATGATTTTCAATGTAACAAAAGTAGAGTTCAGGGAACATCTAAACAGAGACAAAAAAAAATTGACAAAGATATTGCAACAGTATTCCGAAAGACTTATAAAAGATATGCCAAAAAGTCGAGTTACAACAGGTGAGCTAGATATTCGTTTGACAGACTCACATAAAATCGTTCATAGGCGCCCATATAGACTTAGTGCTGATGAGCAGAGCATGAGTGTATAAGGCAGAGGATTATTAATATATTGACTAATGAGCCTGTCTTTATGATTTTTCTTTTCATCAGACCGAGCCCAACTTCCGTTTCTGTCTCTAATAGGTGAATCCAGCTCCACAGGAGTTTTTAGCGATTTTTGCGCTTTCCAAAGTGAAAATCTAGTGTTTGAGGGTGATAGGTTATAGATATAGCGCCTTTGTGCCTCGAGCTGGTCGCTTAAAAGTGCTTTGGCTAGTTTTTTTGTTGCATCTTTTAGCCTTTGTTTAGAAGTAGAAGAACTGTGCTATTGCCATTGCCTTCTCAATAGTCGTTTAGAAGCAACCAGTTCTTCAATTCCCCTATTTGAGAACGATTTTCTGCTGAACCTCAGCTGCAGCTACCAATACGGCACTTAACTCATTAACAGATTTGTCAATATCGCTTTCAGAGTTGATCGCAGGTGCAATTTCTATGTGAGAACTAATATACTTTTTATATTGCAACCAATTAATTTTATTAGATATAAGTCTATAAAGTTGATCCTCAAATATTGGAAAATCGAGTAAAACGATATCAACAGGGGAGTGATCGGAAGAGAATTCATCGTGAGTAACTGCTGAAATGAGGTTTCTTAGTATATTTTTTGTGATACCCAAGTCGATGATATCGGGCGTTTTTCTTGGATCCGCCGGCCAGTATGTAGGCCTACCCGGAGAAACGAAGTCTAGCTTGTTTTTACGATTTACAAGAGTGCTGTAAAGTTGCCGACATTTTGTGTTTAGCATTGTAGTCACCGGCCGCCAAAAATCGTGCTCCAAGGCTATCAAAGAAATTTTTAAAAACATCCGCAGATATAGAAATTCGTGAAGGACAATATACAGCAGATAACGTCAGATTACCATAACGCATTTGCAATCTTTCTTATAATAATGCATATACCACCATGAGCCTTTCCATCCGGATGATTTGTTGTATAAACTATAAAGTCTGGTATAAAGAAGTTGTTTTTGCTAGTCAAATGAGTCTCACAGACTAACATCACATCTACATTGTTGTCCTCTAGATACTTTATCTACTCTAGTTTGTGCTGTGAGACGCCATTTGCGTTCCAGTGAGTTATTTTGAAATGAGCAATTATGGGAACTTAACTTATCCAAAATTTTCATTTGGGCTTTCATCATCTCTTGAAAAGAGTTTTGCATCATTAAGATTGAGTGATTCAGGGTCTGTAATAAATTCACCAACATAGATTCACTAGAACTTTGTGGTTGCAACACTGGCTCATTACACGCAATTAGAGTTGGGGTAGTTTGTGAGATTGGCTTATTATGTGGAGACATTAGAGCCTTAGGCTTCACAATCTTTTTCGCAGTTTCTTGTTGAACGCCTAAGCGCAGGGCACCTGCATACGACACATTTGAAGTTAATGGACACATAACCGTCGTTGATTCTGTACGGTTAGCCTCACGGCTAAAACGGGCGGAATTTTTTTGTGACTGCAAACGGTTCTTCAACTCCTTATATATAGGACAACCACTATGATTGGCTGTATGATTGCCCCCACAGTTACTGCATTTTTTAAGATCAGGATTATCGCGACTTAGTTTACAGGTTGCGGTTTCATGCAAGTCTCCACAAGCTACGCATACTGGACGAAGGATTCTGCATTGCACAGAATTTACTCGTTTGTGAAGCTCCTCCACAGTTACCCTACGGTGAAGTAAATATTTAATGTTGTAAACGGGATGCACTTCATTTTTCTTTAAGTGCTGCAAATTTGGAGCCAACTCAATTTCGTACAATGGCTGTGGGATTTTATTTTTATTAAACATATTAATCACTTCTTTGACTTCAAACCCTTTTTCTTCCAGTGCATCTTAATATCGCTAAAATCAACAGAGGGTTCAATGCCCTTAATTACAACTACCAGCCCTTCACTTATTTTAAGTTGATAGGTATAATAGGTTTTTTTAGACTCTCTAAGGTACCTAGTTACAGAACTGTGGTTTGTTTCCGTATAAATTTGGACCTTAGTTTCTTTTATATTACCCTTGGTAATAGGGACAATATGAAAGTTATTCTTGCCAACTATTATTTGGATAGCATCTACCATCCTATTCGAGCTTTCTTCACGAACATATATTGGGAGAGGTTTCGCGGCTTTAGGTTTTGATGAGTTTTTGTCATCGTTTTTAGCAGGTTCATCTTTTTCAGCAAGTAGTAGTACTAGACAATAGAACAGGAGAGCAAGATCGTGCTCTATCTATGGGCAGCTGGGCGGTTAATAAGGAATCTTGGTTTTTGTTCCTTGTATCATTAGAAATAAGCATTTCTCGATGTCATTATTGGTGCTGTTAGGATTTGATATGAAGCAAATAAAATGAAAATTTAATAGCTGCGAGGTAGACGTCCGATCAGAAAGACTGCTCGAAGACGAATGATTTTTTGATTTCTCTAAAAAATCAGCCCTTGACATATTTAGCATCAAACTCGCGCGTAGCGACATCAAAAATTTGAATTATCAAAACGTTGCTCTAGTGCGGATATCAGGGAATCTAAATAAGGGATAAAGATCGATCGCTTCCAAAAATCGTATGGATGCACAGCAGGGTGATTGGACCAATGTTGTTGGTGAGATACAATGCGCGAGACTTGTAAATCAATCCCAATTGCAGCTGCAGTTCTGGTAGACTTCTTGAAAATAATTTGGTTCTCCTCGTCCGCATTGCTGCGATGATCGTTTACGAGAGTTATTATTCATTGACTTCCGCAATGAAAATACAAGGCGTTTTTATATTTCTCCTTAAGAATTTTTTGAACAAAAACCGGCATAAGCCTTCTTTGCGGTTTGTATAATTTCACTTTTAATGACCAAGCCGTACAAGCCAATAATTTCGTTTTAATTCTGTGGGGAGGTATACATCGCATTTTGCTTACTATTTGCAATATGCTGTTTCAAAACTAAATCACCAAGTTCTATTTTCAGATTTTGATGTTGCTCTTTACCTCTTAAAGGCAAGCTATGTGCACCACAGAAAATAATTGAAGATATTATAGATAACAGAATTTGTCGATTGTCTTCGATTTCCTGCTGGTTATCCGTGTTCATCATTACATCCACGAGCATTTTCTCTGAAAAGTCCTTAGCATCGTTGACTGCCGATTGATGATAATGTGATGATGTTACATATTCATGCATATTTTAAAGCGAGAGAAAGATCGCGTTACAAATGAACCTAAAACGCCAGTGACTTCTTTTGTTGGAAATAGTAAGCAATATAAGCACAATGAAAGTCTGCAACTATGATTAAATTTTTGTTTGAAATTAGTGGTTTCAGCATCTTCGGCAAATTTGTAATTTTTAGGAGGTATCCAGCAGCGTTTTAGCATATCAAATTTTTGACTTGTACTCATCAAAGAAGTTAGTCTTACCCATTTGCCTAGGTCATTATCACAAACATTCTCGATCTAAACTATATTTTCTACGCAATCTGGCACACAGTCTCCGATCTTTTCTCCTTCACTCTCACTTTCACTGCCACTTTTATCTTCTCTTCCCCTTTTCGAAGCTCCTAGAAAAATACTATTAATATAAAATAAACACTAATCAAATATAATCTTAGGTATCAATCTACTACCTACATAAATAAAGGAAATAAATAATACTGTTCCAGTACAGTATAAAAAAGATGCGGCGTCGTGGGACTGCCGGCTGAAGTGAAAGCAAAGTTGTTGCGGTTGTCCAGTCAATACAATAGTCACAGTCTTTGACAACAACAAATTGTGTTTAGTATGGGGATGCCCAACAATAATATTACACAAAATTTCTTCTTATTCATAGCCTTGCGTTTGGTTGTTTGGTTTGTTTACTTGGAGGCAATTGCATACAAATTCTTGGAAATTGTTGTTGTAAAATGTTGTCGTGGAGAGCAAATGTGTTTTGTGACAGGAATGTGTGTTTAAAAATGTGTTTCTAATTATATATACCAGCCTTGCTTTGTCTTGTAAATGAACACAAAACGGAATAACGGGATAAAATGTTTATTACGCGAAATCATAGTCAAACTCTTTTTATTAGACTCATGTTCCATTTGTAATTCTACAAAACTGTTAAGACTACCCATTTCCACACTTGTGAACATGTAAAGTAACTGCTTTTACAACACTTTAAATAAAGTTTTATTTATGGTTTCGTGGGTGACGCACCTTCAAGATTTATTGTAAATGTCAGCGGAAAGGGTTCTAATAAAGAGGACCTTTGAGTTGGGAAAGAGAATTTTTGGATTGGAGAAGAGTATCTTTCGATTGGAAAAGAGTGTCTTTGTATTGGAGTACGTGGCAGAATATGCACGGTCAGCGGAAAGGGTTGCTATGGCTTATGCTGGAAAAGGGACTTATGTAAAGTTTCTGGATATTGCATCAGCCAAATAGTGTGGGAAGCGGACATTGCGTTAGCGAAAATATTGTGGGAATAATGATCATGATAATGATAATAGCATTATGGGAACAATGATCATGATAATTATTATAATATTATTAGAGAGATAAAAGAGTTTCTTAACTCCTCCTTCCGAAATATCAATCGTCCTCGTGATTCTAGAAATATGGGATATCGTTGAGATACAAACCCCCATTAAAGTTCTGGTTCTTATTAGAAAAACTTTTTTATATTTTGTTTTATCGAACTGAAATTTAGACACTATAAGTTCTTAACATAGACGCTACACATCTCTTGGAATCAGCCAAATCGGCCACCTAGGTGGAGCACCTCCCATACAAACCCACCATTAAAATTCAGGTTATTCGAAAATTTTTTGTTTTTTGGACTATTGATCTAAAATTTAGACGCTATAAGTTTTTGATATAGGTGCGGTACATTCGTTAAAATCAGCCAAATCGGCCAACTAGGAAGGGTACCTCCCATACAAACCCACCGTTAAAATTCAGGTTCTTATTTGAAAAACTTTTTAGTTTCTTGGACTATTGAACTGAAATTTAGACACTATAAGTTTATGATATATACATTTTTTGGAATCAGTCAGATCGGACTACTAGGGGAGTACCTCCAATACAAACCCCAATCTGGTCCGGAACCCTCCGTGTACGAGTCTTTCAATATGGCTCAGGAAACCAATCAGCCATGAACTAGACAATCTTCTATCTCTGTTAATTAGTTTTGATTAAACTTTCGCAACAAATTTTCGAAATTGTTGTGTTGAAACCGATATTTTTCTTTGTTAACCCACCTCCTTCTCTCTTAATCCAACTCTTAACTTCCGCCTCCGCTAAAATGGTCTCATCTACAACCATCATTTTGTCCAATACCCCGCAAATTGTTCTAAATAAGTATTTTCCAAAAAATTTTATATTTCAACTTAGCACAACGTGCGCGGGTTATATAAGATTAATTTACTTAAATATATAATATAATCTTAAGTAGGTATATCTAAAAGGTTTTGCTTTAAAAAACATAACTAGAGAAATGAAACGCCGATCATAACGGCAAGCAACTGCACAAAAACAAAAACATAGGGAAAGGTTATGTACAGAAATAGTGCAACGGATTATACCTTATGGTATTGTATAAGGATGGGAGTAGCACACTATTCAAACATAAGGCAACTAATCAATCATGTTTCATACTAGCAAGGTTTAAAATAATCATTGCAGGTCTAAAAATAATCATTGCAATTCCATTTAAAATTTTTTTTTTTTTTCGTAAAGTTGAACGACCTGATTGAGCTTCACAGCTAGTCACTTAATTACCAACTGACCCAGTCAATCTGATAACGACATATCGTTGAAAGTAAGTGTTGGTACCGAGGGATGTTCGAAGCGGCCAAACTTTACACAACTCTACACGTGCTGTAGTGACGCACACCATTAGCGGAAAAACTCATTAACAATATACATTTAAGAATTTGTAATAAGTTGTAATAAATCGTAATCATAGTAGGAATTCAATTTCCTGTATTTGTTTGAGCCTGTTCCTTTTGTTGTGTGAGTGCCGTTGCTGTTAAAGCATATTTTTGTTTTCGATTCCTCATTTGTCAATTGTATGGAACCAATGACAACTTGTCCCTTATTTCTAACATTGCGTTGACATACTTATAAACAAAATATAAATATTTTGATGATTATGAGTTTTCCATAAACCATTACTGTCTTTTGACTGATCACTAAAAAAATTATTTAAAAACAGAAAAAACAACAATGATCAGACGCAAATATGACTTTACTCATGAGTCTTGAGAGTTTAATTGCTTTAATATACAAAGTTATTACAAAACATTATCGAAATATGTATAAGCAAAAAGCGAAGAAGAATGTAAAGAAAAAAGAAAACAGTGTTTGTTGTTGTACATAACTGTAGTCTAGCATCTGCTGCCGCTTACATCCCAGCCTCCACCCCGTATTATGCTGCCTCTTGCAACACTATCGTTGGCATATATGATGTCCCCGACGCGACCTAGTGGCAACAATATTAGCCGGTTTGATTGAGATTGATATGAGAAATATCAGATTTTTTTAAATAGATGAGATATTACAAACGATTGTTCGTCAAAAGAAAAAAAAAAATGATCCGACAGTGTGAACGAAGGCGAATTTTGCAGCATCCCATAATCTATCGAAATTCGGTGATCTGGGTTGAATAAATTCTACCCGATTCCATCGACAGATATCCACGGGTTAGCGTAGTTTACTGTTAGCAGGAAGTGTGCCTTTCTTTTTATTATTTTGTATTCACTGAAGTTCACTTATTGAATACTTAAATGCACGATTAAAAAATTAGTACCATTGTAATACGATTTGCCGTTAGCCGATGCACTGCTAAAAATACTTCATTATTCGGTCGGGCTAACTTAAACGTTAGCCCTGCACTGCTAAAAAGTCTCCATTATTCGGATGGGCAAACTTAAATATATAAGCAAATATACGCCGTAATTTTCCGAAGGAATTCCGAAACTTGCTACTAACGGATAAATCGACTTGGGTCGAAGTGGGAAGTAAAACTTTACTGCGCTATTCGGTAAGTCCTTAACAAGGTTTATAGTCTCTGACTAACAAGAAGAAGAAAAGACGGTCCAAGTTTACAGATATTGCAATCAATAAGTTCTTTGTGGTTGCATCCACGGGATAATAGTGGTACGTGATTGAATCTGTATGTATGAATTTAGCGGGTGCTTCACGTAGCCAAGATAATACGATCGCCGAGGCAGTCCGGCAATAAAATTGACAATTGAGTTGTATATTTTATCTTTAGGTTAGATAAGTTGAGCTAAAAGCAAGGCTGCTGACATCTTCATATTAGGCCCAGTGACTTTAATGGAGCGACTTTAGATTTAGCATAAAGCAGATGGGAAGTGTAAGATCCATCCAAATTGGCTCGCCGTAGGCTTCCACACTTGCGTCGTAGTAAAAATGTATTCCATAAGACGCTCGAGGCGAGAAAACGAAGCGTGGAAATGTGAAGCTGGAAAACGCGTGAATTTGATCGCCTAGATTTGACTAAATAGAAAGCAATGAGATAGGCAGTTTTTACTCCATAAAAACTGTAAGCATATTTTAAATTTAGTATGGAGATGATATTAAACCAAGAGAATCACAAGCTCGTACAGCGGCTGAGAGGCTAGAGCGTTTCGTGATTTACCCCTCAGCCTTAAAAGGTAAAAAAATTAATAAGGAATGATCCGAGTTAGTGTCCTATGCCAAACGAAGTGCTTTAGTAATGTTCGTGCCATCAAGATTTAATGCATTGCTCACAATCTGCATCAGTTTCTCCTTTTAATGCACTTTTACACCACTTGCGAATCGGAAAATTGCCACGTTGCAACAGATCCCAGACCTGACTTCGAATCTCCACTACTTCGCTCGCAGCAGAAATTAAATCATCAACATAGAAGCTTTGGCGAACAATTGTTGATCCGAGAGGAAAAGATATCTCTTCATCAATAGCTACGTTTACGTTCGCTGACCCATCAAAAACAACGCATACTTTAGTGCTTTTACTGTAAAGTTTGCGAACGCAATGTTGCGGAAGAGAGTATTGGGCGTACAAATAGAAAATCGACGTTTTTTTTTTCATAATTTGAGGCTTTATTATAAAAAACTCGTTACATACTCAATCTCCAAAATAATTTCCATTACTAGCCACAACTTTTTCCCATTTTTCTGGCAGCTTTTGAATTCCTCGTCGGAAAAATTGTTCGTCTTTTGACGCGATCCACGAATCAATCCAGTTTTTGGCTTCTTCGAAAGAACGAAAGTGGTGTCCTGCCAGATCATGCGTCATCAATCTGAATTAATAAAAATCAGAAGGGGCGATATCTGGAGAGTAAGGCGGGTGGGGTAGGATGTCCCATTTCAAAGTTTCCAGGTATGTTTTCACTACCTTGGAAACATGTGGCCGAGCGTTGTCATGTAGAAGTATCACTTTGTCGTGTCTTTCCGAGTATTGCGGGCGTTTTTCCTTCAACGCTCGATTCAAACGTATTATTTGAGTCCGATAGAGGGCTCCTGTGATGGTTTCCCCTGGTTTCAAGAGTTCATAGTACACTACACCGAGCTGGTCCCACCAGATACACAGCATCAGCTTCGAGACATGAATGTTCGGTTTTGCGGTCGAACTTGATGTATGGCCGGGAAGCCCCCATGATTTTTTCCGCTTCGGGTTGTCATAGTGTATCCACTTTTCATCGCCGGTCACGATGCGATGCAAAAAACCCTTTCTGTTTTGCCGTTGGAGGAGTTGTTCGCACATGCAAAGGCGCCGTTCGATGTCCCTCGGATTCAACTCGTACGGCACCCAATGTCCCAGTTTCTGGATCATTCCTAAGCTCTTTGGGCGATGAGAAACGGCTTGCTGAGTCACGCCCAATAAACTTGCAAGTTCCTGTTGCGTTCTACACGAATCTTCATCCAGCAAAGTCTCTAAGTCGAACTTTTTAACGGGACCGGGACGTTCCTTGTCTTCCACGCCATATTCGCCATTTTTAAACTTTTGAAACCATTTCCGACACGTTCTTTCACTAATATAGCTTTCACCATAAGTTTCTACAATCATTCGATGCGCCTGAGCAACACTTCCCGCAAATGGCCCTTTGTAGGCTCGAATTTTGCCATTTTCGCTAACGAACAGGACAAAGCACAGTCAAAATACACAAGCGAGATTATTTATAAAAAAATAATAAATATGCAATTCATTTAATAATTTTTTTTTTTTTTTGCATGAATTTATTCTTTGCATTCTTAAGTATGAGAATTGAAAACAAAAATCTAGATATTACTGTTCATATTTGAGATAACGGGATCTAAGTTTAGCAACAAGTAAATAAAGGCACCATAAAGTCTGCGTTCAGTTTTAAAGAAAGTTATAAAACATTAGAAACAATAAAGGAAAGTTAAATTTAATATTTTGTTGAATAGCCACGTTGCTTCAAAACCTCATTCAGTCTGTTTGTCATTGAGTTCACCAACACGCTGACGAATTCTCTTCTCTAATAAACTCCAAAGATGCTCAATAGGATTGAGATCGGGCGATTGGGTGGGCGTTTTAAGCTGTTTTGGAGCGTTGTACAATAGCCAAAGTCTAACGATCTCCGCTGTATGTTTCGGATCGTTATCCTTTTGAAACCAATACGTCGATATTAACCCAAGTTTCTCAGCAATGTATACGGAAAATCATTGTAAAATTTTATTAAAAATCAAGATAAGCTTTATACATTTGTATTTTCTTTTATGCAATGGAAATTTAACACAAAAACTTTTTTCACATTGCATTTTATGTACACGGCAACTCTGCAAAGTAAAAACACAAAATCGTATTAAATAAGACAGCGGTGCAGTCAAAGGCATAAAAACGCTTATTCAACATTTAAGCTGCCGCTAAGTTTTTTACAAAAACAGACTTGCGCATGGTCTATTAAAAAAAACTGTGCAAATGCTAATGTTCTTCAGACAGTATCGCCTATATTATTGGACGAGTGTACAACTTCACAGAAGTCACATATTGATACTGTCAATACAAAACTCAAAGATTTAAGATCCTCTTAGGCGGTAATGGGTGGAGTGATATTTTTATTCACTGGGGATTTTAGACAGAATTTACCTGTGGAATGTTTAGAATGTTTAACATTGTATTGTGTTGACAAAATAAAAATTTAAATAAAGAAACTCATATATATATTGTTGAAAAAATATGTTAGAACATATTTGAACGTTACCATGCAACATGTATGATCGTTTACTTTTGTTATTTCTTTATTTCCTTTTGTTACCTTTTGTGTATGAATTATATTTTTAGTCGCTAATAAACTACCCTCGCAACATACATATACATATATCAAAGGTATTTCGTTTGTCTAGTGTACAAATTTATCGATAAAATTTTATTTGACTAATAATTCTAGTTAGTAACGCATCTTCTCCAACATTAGTTTTTAGGGTTCCGGACCCAAACGGTACCAAAGGGAACCCTATTGCAGAGACTTCGTTGTCCGTCCATCCGTCCTCGGGTCATATCTCATGAACCGTAATAGCTAGAGAGTTGAAATGTGAAGTTCCTATCCGGACATCAGCAACAAATACTAAAACTAAAATATTTTCAAAAACATAAAGGGGTCCACATACAAGAAACATTTTGGTTTGTATGGCAGCTATACGATCCAGTAATCCCATGACCTTAAAATTTGGGTGGTTGATGGCTCTACATCAGAAACTTAAATTGTCGAAATTTCAGTTTGATCGGATTGCTTGGCAGGGTACCGCCCATAAACCCCTATTAGAATTCAGGGGCTTATTAGAAAAACTTTTTTTTTGTTCCGAACAGAAAATTAGAAACTGTAAGTCTCTCATATAGGCGCGGTACATCTGTTGGAATGAGCCAAATCGGCCAACTAGGATGGATACATCCCATACAAACCCACCATTATAATTCATTTGCAAACCATAAGTGCTCGCTACGACAGCAGTAGTCAACATTTTGTTTACTATTGCCAAGGGTTTGTTTGCTCTTGCCTTGTGCTCTACATTGATGAGAACAGTAGCCGAGCACGAGCATCGTAATTTGTGTTATGTGCTCTTACTCTTGCCACTGATCTTATCAATGTAGAGCAATAGTAAGATCAAACCAGAGAAACTACGAAATAGCATAGCATTTTTAAACACTGCTTCAATTATCATCTGCTGTTTTAAGTTTGCGCGCAACCAAAAAAAAAAAGAGAAACAGTCGAAAGTCACCGAAAAAATTGGTAACAATGCCAAAAAGTTTACAACACTACGCAGAGCGACCGAAGCACAATTTGCATATTTCGCAGAGTGACCATTGTAAATCTACGAGTTTCTGCCAACTCGAACGTTGCTCGAGTTCAATACAGCAACAACTTCTTTTTTCTTTCATTTTTCCTGTAGTTGTTGTACATTTGAACTCGAACATAGCGCGAGTTTTCCAAAACTCGTAGTTTTGCTTTTTTTGAACGAGATATAAGAGAAGCAGAGTGTTGGGGTCAAATTCGAACCAACAGATAAACACAAAAATATTGTTTTATTCTCTTTAAATAATATAAAAAAAAAACAGTAAAAAGGTGGAAGATAGCGTTATGGAAAATCGGACCCAAAATTTTTTACTTCCTTAAAACGTTTTTTTATAATAGAAAGTTTTCTGTAAAGGCTAATCACGTCGTTTCAAAAACTGCTTACTTATTCGATGGCATTCCCCAGGGCTCTACCCTATCAGTTACTCTATTCGTCATGGGATTTAATGAGATGAGTAATATATTGCTTAAGTATAATGATACGGAGCACATCAGTTATGCAGAATACGTACAAGTTTTTACCAAAATTAAAGACCTAAACACTGTTAAATCAAACTTTAACTCTATCCTCTCCGACATATGAACATGGTCACTGTACCAGAGTACAGAGAGTGCTGCGTTATCTCTGGATAAGTGTTAATTATTTCATATTTGTAAGAAGATGAAATGTAACTACTTACTTAAGCCTAACATATTATAATGTAAATATCCCTAAGAATTCTAGGTTTAATTTTTGATAGTAAACTGAACTTTAAAGAACACTGTAAATGCAATAAGTAAAACAAGCCCTAGCTGCCAGACTAAATATTATAAAATACCATACTTCTATAAAATCTTTTATTCATTTTAATACCTTAATGACTGCAATAAGATCAATTATGTTTTCTAAGATTGACTACGGCCTATCTATATACGGTAATGCAGCCAAAACTAATATCAAACATATTGAATCGCCATACCATAACGCCATCAGAAGAAGTTTTCTCGACTACCCTACATCACCAAGCAAATATATGCTCATAGAAGCCGGTCTTCCAACACTGCATCAACGGATTGAAGTTGCAAAGCTTAGTTTAATCCTAAACTGTTTTTAAACCATAACAAAAAGCTATACGATACTATCAAAACAGCTTATAATTATGTGCGTAGTTTTCGGCGGATATCTATGTATTGATTTAGCCAAGACAGTTGGATTTACTCTGTCCCACGTACATTCAACCTGAACGATTTCCCCCATGGACTCTGGAGCGGTCTGCGTTCATCGATAATCTTGACGCATTCACAAACAACGACTTTTCCTCAGAAGAATAAAGAGCTCGTTTTAATGAAGTTTACCGGGACCCACGTCATAACATAACGAAATTCTTATTCACTGATGGATCAAAAACTTCAGATGTACCTTCGTTTGCTGTTATGGACGGAGCAAATACAGCAGCATCGGTTGGGTCAATCTTAAATTTCTGCTCTATCTTTATTGCAGAAGCCTGTTCTATTTGGTAATATTGCATCCAACGTCATTATTTGTACAGACAGCAAATGAGCTATCAACTCCGTACGTAATCCCAACAGCAACAGTACAATTACTACTACAATCCGTGACCAGTTTATTCAGCATAAGCATATTAAACTTATGTGGGTACCTGCCCATCCCAAAATACTTGGAAATGAACTAGCTGACTCCCGTGCTAAGTTCGCCTTAACAGAACTACTACAAACAGTTAACATAATTGAAAAGGACGACAAACTTCGCTTAGTAAAATCTCATATTTGGGAGAAAGAACGGATTTCATGGGATAACGTAAGTGACCACTACAAGCGTTTAAACCCAAGTTCCATCATTCCAATTTATACTGCCGAATGCCACCGTAATGCTCACACTTCCCTTATTCATGAACACCTACAATGACGAAGTTGCAATTATGGAACACCTGCTCTCAGGATGCAATGCAACACAACACCTTCAAGCCCAAGCTAAAATTAACATGATAGAGTTCCTGGGCAATCCAAATATTAACATCAACACGGTGTCTAATTTTTCTAAATTCATTAAATTTATATGTATTACTACCATTAATTAATTTCATACTTCAATTTATTAATCTAAAGGCTGATAGCCATGGCATTTAGTACTCTTAATACTAAGTAGTATAAGAATTTATTTTATTATTCTACTTCTTAATAATAATAATTTATTTATTTATATAATTTATTAGCATGCCAAATAATTTGAGTGCATACACAAAATACTGTGTATCAAAAAAGTTTGTCACAGACAAAAAAATTTGGAAAACCGTGTCTTAAAAAGTCTCATTCTAGCAATTTTAGAAAAAAAATTTTAATGCAAGTTAATCATTGCTTTATTCCAATGAAATTAAAAATATGCATTTTTATTATTTTTTTAAACATCTAATACATTGTATTGCGTTAATAACGGCTTTTAGTCGCCTAGCCATACTTCTCACTAGCCTTGACGTCTTCTTGACAGTTATTTTCGCCCATTCCGTGTGCAGAGAATCCTTTGATGTAATGGTGTGATGTCTAATCCTACCCTCAAGCATTTGGCAAATACGCTCTATAGGCTTAAGATCCGGTGATTGTGGAGGTGTTTTAAGTTGTGGTATATAAGCCACTCTTGGACAAGATACGATAAATGTTTAGGGTCGTTATCTTGTTGAAACATAAATGTCTTCTCATCCAATCCTAACTTTGTGACACTTGGAACTAAGTTATTTCTTAAAACATTCAGGTATAAATGCTTATCAATTGTCCCATCTATAAAGGTGAGATTTCCAACACCAGAAGCTGCCATACAACCCCACACCATAACGCTGCCACCACGATGCTTCACCGTTTTTATAATGTTGTTCTGATGCAGCTCTTTATTTGGTTTCCTCCAAATTTTTGGAGCGCCATTTGACCCAAACAGGTTGAACTTCGATTGATCACTAAATAAAACGTTCCAAAAAAAGAAAAAAAAAAAATAATCCGCCTGGTTAACAAGTAATTTGGAAAACGCCAGCCTTTTTTTTTTTGTTAGCCTGTGAAATGAAAGGTCTGCGCCAAGGAGTACGGCCATTGTAACCAGCTCTCTGTAGCGTATTTCGGACGGTTTGTTGATAGATGTTTGCTTCAAACAACTTCTCCATTTCATAACTTAATTTCACAGTCAAGGTCTTTGGATTTTGAGCGACTGCTGCTACTATAATGCGCTCCTAACGTGGTGTTAATTTTTTTGGGCGGCCACATCTGATTTTAGGCTCTAATTTCCCAGTACTTATGTTGTGTTTTATAATGTTTCGAACGCTTGAATATGACCTCTGAACTATAGTGCCAATTTCGCGATAAGATTTTTGCCGATTGTGAAGTTTAATTATTAATATATAATTTATTGGTATTTCTTTGCCACTGCCCAAAACGATTCCTTCACAAATTCACAATTGAAAGTAATTTAAAACCTTTGTAAAGTATGAACTTATGCAATAATTATAAGAAAAACAAACCACAACAAAAGAAGCAAAGTGATTAATTACTCTTATTTTAGTATAACGGCATTCAAGCACCAGATGTGTCCATACTTTTTCGCCCGTTTTTCGTGGCTGTTATTTTAATTTTCTTCATAACTCCTGTTGGGTGTAACATAACGGAACATTTTTCATTTCATTTCATTGGAAAGGCAATAAAGCAATGATTAAAATTGTATCAAAATGTTTTCTAAAATTGCTAGAATGAGACTTTTTAAGAACATTTTTCCAAATTTTTTTGTCTGTGACAAACTTTTTTGATACACAGTATGTAAAAATTAAGGATTGAAGGCATGCATCGTTGAACTGAAGTTAATATTTTATCAATAAGTGCCAGGTATTGAAATATATGGAAATGGATAAGTTCAAATTAGAAACCCTTTTGCTTTTTCTGTGCCAAAAGCATTTTCCCGTTTTTATTAGTTATTGAATTTTCGGCCAGATTTTTCAAAGGTAAAACTACCATAACATGTGGCTCATACTTAATTTCATCAACCAACAAATTGCGTGCCATTGTGCGTTTCGATGTTATTTGAAATTTGACATTACGATATGGTAATATAACTGATGGGACTAGCTGTTGTACTGTAGTGTTCGCTTGATTCTCGACCCATTCATTAATGAGATTGTTCTTTTTTTCCTGCAATTTTTTATCGATGGTAGTAATTGTTGTTATACACCCAACATTAACATCCCATATAGAATACAAATCATTAGCTAATAAATCAGCAGATTTAGTTAATATGTGCATGGGTTTACGCCATGGTTGACCATAAATAAATTTATTTTTATCAACTTCCTTTTGTTTTTTCACTCGATTTGACAGTGAAAACATTTCACTTTTAAAGATTTTGCATAGAGCTAAAAAAGTTTAAGATTTTAGAAAATTATTTTGTAATAAGTTCAAGTTGCAACGTTTAAAAAAATAAATTCTACTTGCCATTTAAATTGTGTAAACCAGTGCATAGGGATGATTGAGGTGTATTCTCAATAATTTGCTCAGAATATTTATTCATAATATCACATACATTTCTACTAAAATTGGATTTACCATTCTCTTGATTACCTTGAAGTTTCAAAACTCGGGCATTAATATCGCCAATTGAATTTGAACACATTAAGTAAGCTGACACAAATGATTGCTCACCATTCTTGTTACTAATGTCATAGAATGCAAGCCCTGTTGTAAAGCTTTGTATACGCTGCTTTATTTGACTTGTAGGGTCCAGACAAAAGGCTGCTTGACGTTCTCTTCGTAATGCTTCCTTCATTGATAGAGGTTGGTAGGGCATTATGAAGCGGTTTTCGATTGGCAGCGATTGGCCTACACAATGCGTTGCTTGTGAAAATTCACAAATACATAAATCATCAGCTTTTGCGCTAGATAGAGCAACAAAATCATTATTCTTATTGGCATAAACATCAATAAGGTTTGGTGAATTTTCCAGTTGATGTGTATATGTTGCCATGGAGCCCTTGCCACCCAAAATACCAGTCATGTAACGAATGTCAAGGGAATGTAAATTGTGGCTGGTCGCAACATAAACTTTATTCCAATTGCTGATGCTCAAAGAGAACGTTGTAATCATATCACATTCAAGAAAAGTTAAATTATCGGAACATACACTTTTATTTAACCATTCTTTGGGTTCGGTGCGTAGATCCATAAGACACAAAAAATTTTTGTTTGCATACAGAACTGTCTCACCTAGCCACGGCCGCAAAATGTTATAGCTGATCGTGTCATCTAGTGATAATTTGTACATGTTGGTCATGTATGGTTTATGAAGGCTAAGATCGTACAATCGCACATGTTGTTTCATATTGCTTATGAGAAACTTTCGTGAATTAATAGATGTTTGCGTAAAACTTATGAAGGGCGTATTACATTTAAATTCCGTGAGTGATGTCGAACTAATTTCTCCACGTTTAAGATGATGTTTATCATTGTCTCTCTCAGTTGCGTCTTTGTCATTGCACGGTTGACAGCAGTGAACTTCTTGCAGTGTAATCTTGTTAAGCTGCCGTATGGCAAACGTATCAGGATAATTTAAGTTGTAGCAACTAAGTTTTTTTATTTCAAATATATCAGTTATTTCATTACAACGCCCTGTATGAATAGGACCGAGAATAAAAGTTGAATGAGGTAGCACAAAATCTGAAATGGCTTTAAAACAAAATTATTATCAATGCTTAAATTTAGATATAAGTTATATTACCAAATTTATTTAAGTGGCGACCATATGAATGCAATACTAACGGTGAATTCATTTGCGGTGCGCTCGGCAACAATGCCAAATTACCACCAGTATAATAGAAATCATATGTACCATCAAAGTATGAATCTGTGTTAAGGTGTATATGTTCGCCCAATTCATAGACTCTTGCATGATAGCAGCCCATCTTTTCCCAGTGTTTTAAGCCATGATTTGCTAAAAATTAATTGTGCAAATTAGAAGTCAGACAATTAATATAAAATTAAATGTTGGTCTTTAACTTACTTCGCAGTGCACTCATATAATTTTTTCTTAAGAAAAACAATCGTCCACGCCACAATTCATATGCAAATGGACGACGTTGACATCTTTCCGAGAAGCTAGTACGCGTATTTGACACAAATAATAGCTGTGGAATCGAGACATCATAACTTGGATATTTCTGAAAATCTGTGTCAAAAGTTGCAAGAATATGATTTAGATTAAAGGCAGGAAATCGGCTATGAAGTATACGTTCCTGACTATCACGAGAAACTTCCAAGTACATGCGCTGGCTTCTAGACAAATGTTTTATATTTTTGTTACGTAGGCTAGATCCTCTTTCCGGGTTTGGTTCAAATTCATTTTTCCGCTTTGGGTTTCCATTATTTATTAAATAATTGGTTATTTTCCATTTTGTAACTTACCTTAAGAGTTTCATTCCTATCGTTTGCAGTGTATATTTGCATGGAACGCACCGGCATCTTAAAAGTACTATTTTAAGTTATATTTTAATAACAAATGCCACTAAAACGGTTTTACTCAGAATTAACATAAAAACCGATTGCATTCAATGTAACCATCTCACGCAGCGCTATGTTAACGCCCGTCCAAAGTGGAGCTGCATCACGAAAGCGGTGATACACAGACGAAATGCCGCATTATTTTACAACCACAAGAAAAATATGGGTTGCTGTTTTAGAACGAAACGCAGTTTAGGCTGTCAACTGGCTGGCCAGTGTGGCAACACTTTTGGCCAGTGCTGTTCTCATATTTTATGATTGAAATATTTTTCTTAATATATTGATAAAATACGCAGGAGGAATGTGGAGAGGGTTACAAGATCTATTTGCATTTACTGCAAATTGTTATAAATCATGGAATATCTAAAAATTTTACATTTGAAAGTAGCGCAACGTACGCACGTTACATTGGTATGTATTATCAAAACAGCTACTCATGAATAAAATCGCATTCATATTGTAGAAATGGCCACTGTGAACAGCTCTCTGCATTTTGAATACGCATTCAGAATGTAGCACCGCTCTGAGCGGGCCTATAAGAATACAATGGGTTCTCACAAAATGGCATAAATGGGCGTATAGATATAATACATAGATATAATACCATTTTTATGCCACCTAGACACGATACATCCGCAAAATCTTGCTTTATCAAAGTGTTTGTGAAATATGTATGAACTTTCAGTGTACACTATCAATTACTTCAATCCACACATACACAAATGCGTGATCATGCGAAGTAGTATCGTGTCTAGCCTGCTTTACACTGGTTTAAAATTTAAATTCAAACTTTGAATCACGATGATATACTTTGGCGTTTAGACAACAGCTTACTTCGAATCACGGACACCTGTGTTTTGTTTTGATTATACACACAAATGGAAAGTTGCGCGTACATAAGTGGCGCTAAGTTCAAATGTACTATTTGTAGAAAATACCTGATTTAGAAATATTTGCAATATACATACACTGGCTCCAACGAATAATCGGACAAGGGTTGTAATTATAATTTTTATAATAAAATGGGTAAATTTCTTATAAAAACGAAATTTTTTTTAGGGTATATTTATTGTTCAACATCTGATCTTTAATAACAACAACAAAAACAAAAACAATAAAGCAAGAATAACGGAAAAATTCATGATAATAACAAAAAAGTCATTTCTAAGTGCGCAACGAATAATCGGACAAATGTGACTTTGACTCTTCCATGGTCGGAGGAATACATTTTAGAAAATATAAAATAATAAAAAAAAAAAAAAAATATATATGTATAAAAAAAAATAATTAAATAGAAAATTCACTTATAATTAGTTTCCTATAACCTAAAGCACCCAGCACCCAATGATTTCAACCGAGTTCAGTTTCCAGTGAGAACATGTTTTGCGCTTACTATTAATAAATCACGAGGGCAAACATTTCATGCCTTTGGTGTAGATCTCCGTAACGAAGTGATTTCTCATGGCCAGCTATACGTTGCCCACGTCACACATCACAACTAGTATTATATAATGGGGCAATTTTATCTTCTTTTAAGAAGTTCTAAATATTTGGAATTTTACCAAATATTAATTCATATGGCGTTGGAATATAACAGTATGAGTAGTACTTTATTCACCTATCCCAATCATCACGTTCAGTTGATACTTAGTTTCTTATATATTCACTAGCAACCCGCCCTGCTTTGCACGGGTGCAATTTAAAAAATATTGCTTTGGTATTGTTAGCAAGAAATTTTATTAATTCAGTTTTTTATAATATTTTGTTTACAATATGTTTTTGTATACAATCTTTACAGCTTTCTTGTCACTACTCAATAGGAACAGATTTTGTCTTGAAGTGACGCGCGAAAGAGCTACATATATGGAAAAAACACTCAATGCTCAGGTCTAGTCCCACAACGTTTAATGTTTGACCTCGTAATTTGTTAATTAGAATTGAAAGATCCGCAAGGGCCATGTATCATCATATGTTTTTTTTTTTACAATTTCGTACAGGGTTGGATTAATTTCTTTATTTGGTAACTCCGCCGAAATGACGCTATCAATGTGATCAAGTCTAATTTTGTTCATTAACCATACCAGCAGATGAACATGTGGCAAATCACGATTCTGCCATACATGTGGCATCGAGCTGGACCAAATATGTGAGCATTGTTTATGAGAAATAGGAGTTTCTGCACTTTTAAATGAAATACTCTGTTCACTATGTCATATCTGTCTTGTGGATTTAAATTGAAGTAATTATTTTCTTTGATTACTGCCCAGTTCGGGTTATATATTGCAGTTATAAATAGATCAGGTTTACCATAATGTCTCACATAAGTCATGGCATCCTGTAATTTTTCATGTAAATATCGAGGGCCGCGAGTGAATGATGAGGCAGTATCATTAATTGTCCAATTTCGTTGCTGTGCTCATTCGACTGTAAAGCATCTTGAAGATGAATGTAGTTTTCTGTTCTCAATTTAGTTTGATTGCTTCGGATGTAAGCAAATCGCTCCGATTCAATTTTCACATTTCATTTTCTATTGAAAAAACTTTTTGTGTTTTGTCCTATTAAACTGAAACTTAGACACTATCAGTTTCCAAGAAAGGTGCAACACATTTGTTGGAACCAGCCCAATCGGATTAATATGGGGGTACCTCCCATACAAACCACCCACCTGAATTCATGTTCTTATCAGAAAAACTTTTTTGTTTTTTATCTCGTCGAACTTGAACCTGGAAACTATCAGTTTCCAAGACAGGCACAAGGAATTGACTGAAACCTTGATAGTAGGCTACTAAAAGAATGTACTGGAATTAATCTTTCTTGTTTCATTTTGTTTTGTTGTTTGTTTTGTTTCATTCGTCCTTGATTAATTTATCTACTTGCTTACTTATTTCATCTTTATGTGCATGTGATATTCTACAATTTTTAATGAAGGTATGTAGGGCTGATCTATTTTCAAGCAACATTTTTGCTTATAAAAATTGTTAACAGTTATTTGTTCAGTCTCTAAAGCAATACATCAATATATTAGGTTGGTGGAAAAGGAACTTCCGAAAATGAGAATTATGTTTCAACAAAATTTTTCATATAACAAATCAACCTTATTTCCTCAAATATTTTCCATTGTTATTGATAACCTTTTGCAATCTTTCGGGTAAAACCATAATCCCGTCTTTGTAGAAATTCTGAGATTAATTATTATTTTTTCACATAATTTTGTAAGTTTTCCTCTTACAATGTTTGTAAAATAACATGATGGTTTATTTACTTCTTCAATTTCATTAGTTAATGACATAATTATGTCAAAGTCGTTCGGACTTTCCGTGATGACATTCATGTCAAGAATGAACATATTTTCGTTGGTGGTATTAATTATTCGCACATGCTCCGAGATGGTGATTTGTCAGCTATTCGTGACTGATTATTCTTAAAGTTTGGTTTTGTTCGGTTGACTAATTCCTGGTAAACTTTACAACCCTTATATCTTGCAGTATAATTTTGCACACAATGAAGACATTGGTGTGGCGAATCAACAGATTTGTTGCTACTCCTGAATGCAATAATGATCAAGGCCACACTTAACGCAGCGGAATGGCATTTAGCAATAGGTTTTAGTATGACCAAATTCCTGGCAGCGATAGCACTGAACAATATTTTTGTTGTTCCAAAAAGGTTCTACGGTTATGATTGCATTGTTCAGTTGCTTTAGGACGTATATTTTCTTAATATTATCTTTCGGCAGAAGATCTACAAAAAATATTGACAGAGTTTTTTTTATTGATTCTACTCTTAACGTGTGTAATGGACATTATAAATATTTCTGAAAATCTGTCCAATGTTAGCTAACTTTTAATTGGTAGGTTTGATACACTTTTACATTAATTATTGATTAAACTTATGTTTAGGGTATAATCAGTACACATACTCCATTTCAACACTGAGACTAAAATATTTGTATGGGAGCTTTACGATTCAGTAATTCTAGAGCCTTGCATGTCGATAGTATAAAAAACAAAAAAGCTTTTCTAATAGGAATCTGAATTTTAATGGGTGTTTTGTTTTGGAGGTACCCCCTTAGTGGTTCGATTTGGCTGTTTCCGACAAATGTACTGCGTATAATAAAAAAAAAGTTCACGAGAAGCGCTCTAGCTCAAATTGACTATTATGAGCTGCTAGAACGAGGCGAAACGGTCAATTTGGTCCTCTACTTTGCACAACTCGACCATTTCAATGAAGCAATCAAGAAAGAGCGATCAGAATTGGCCAGCAGAAAGGGAGTTGTCTCCCATCATAACAATGCTACGCCACATACATCTTTGATGACCCAGAACAAATTGACGGAAGTTGGTTGGGTAGTTTCGATGCATCTACCATGTAGCCCGGACCTTGAATCCTCTGACTATTATTTGTTGCAGCCTTTGCAAAATTCTCTTCATGGTAAGAAATTGACCCACTGAAGAGTCGATGAAAACCAGTTTGCTAAGTTTTTCGCTGATAAACCACAGAAGTTCTACACCAATGGAATTATGAAGCTACCCGGAAAATGGCAAAAGGTCATAGATAATAATGGCCACTATGTACTTGATTGAAATTAATCTTGAATAAAGAAAATGTTTGTTCAAAGTACAAGTTCATTGTTAAATGAATTTTTAAATTCTATCCAAGTGGCGTTAAGCGAAGAAGAATCGGAAGATGATCGTGTCAGTCAAATGAAAAAGCCCATAAGTAAAGTTAACAATTAGAATCCGAAGCCAGTTGACGTTAATCTAGATATTATGACTTTTAAGAAGATAAAAAAATATAACTATCCATATTTATACCTGTTGCGAGGATAGTTTATTAGCGACTAAAGAAACATAATTCATTCATAAGGGTAACAAAGGAAATAATAGAGATAACAAAACTAAATGATCATACATGTTGCATTGTAAGTTTCAAACATGTTCTAACATATTTTTCAACACCCTTCCTCAATGCAAGCATGTTTACAATTTCATTTCTTTACAAATTTTTAAATAAAT